>KN835348.1:0-44570 GCA_000827255.1 Suillus luteus UH-Slu-Lm8-n1
CGGTTAGCCTTAGATACTTATTATTACTACTACTATCACTGTTTTGCGGCATCGTTTTGAATGGAATTATGTTTGAATTTCATATGCTGGCGCGCAAGAATAATTCCTAGTACTAGTATGATATTAAACTATAGCACACCACACACTGCTGTATGACACTGCATAGCGGGTTCGTGCTATGCAGTGTCATACAGTGCTACAGCGCTACAGTGTTGCGCAGCGCTGTGCCATACTTGGTAACCGGCGGTAGCTGTGCTCGGGTGCACAGCATGACACATTCGAAGCACTCACTGTGGCGCGGCTGCACATGGGGGGACTTCCCTGTGAACCCTGAGTTACTGTACGGCAATGTGCAGTGCCACATACCCCATTTGGGTTTTGCTGATGCAGGGTATCCCCGGCACCTCTGATACCTCTTTTGGTGGCCGTAAGCAGGTCTCTCGGTCCCTTCACTCCCGTACTTCCTTACATATATATCATATTGCTCGGTAAGAGGTGCCGAGAACACCATTGGACCGGGGCTGTTATTAGGTCATCTACGGGGTACCACTTTGTGAGAGGTTTTCGGCAGTTGGCGGTGTAGTGACTGCAGATGGCTATGACCTCCAATTTGGAACAAACGTCCTTGGTGAGAAACTTGACAATCACATTGAAATGACCTGGGACTGATACATTTCAGGTCACTATTACTTCACAAAGCTCCTGCTCCCTATTCTAACCTCGACAGCTAAGGTCACTCCCGAACGAAAAGTCCGCGTTGTAAATGTCGCTTCCTGCGCTCATTTGTTTGGAGGTCTGGATTTCAACACTTTCAAAGATGGCCCGGCTCGAAAGAAATGTTCAAGAGGTAACCTTTACAACCAAAGCAAATTCGTAAGGCGCTCCCGTTCGCTTTATGGAATAAATCTGATCATGGTACAGGGAAATGTTGTGTTTGCTCTCGAATTGGCGAAGCGATATGAAGACCAGGGTATTATTTCGACGGCGCTGAATCCTGGCAATATCAATTCGGACCTACCGCGTCACGTTGTGGCTCAAATTCCAAGTATTGTCAAGCAGATTATAGTAATTCACCTGTCCTCGAGAAATTGTCGATGCTAAACTAAGGGGGTTACCAGATAAAGGTGCTATTGTATGAAGTGTCGCAAGGCGCTCTCACGCCGTTGTATGCTGCTACATCCCCAGAAGCTGCTAGTTTGAATGGCAAGGTGAATCCCGGGACTGGACTTGTGTGATGATATGGCGCTGAAAGGTCACGACTAGTATCTTGTCCCGTGGACTCGCGTCAGACCGCCTAAGCAAGAAACCCAAGACCCTCAACTTGGCAAGGCGCTGTGGGATTGGCTGGAGGAGCAAGTCAAAGATGCCTAATATAAAGATGAGCCTTTTCAAGCATATTTGACTTGTAGATTTAGTAGCATCAATGCACATCGTCACAACTTTTGATACTGTGCCTCCTTATCTACGACTAGTGAAAACGCATAAGAAGTAACAAGAGAAGAGTGAATGTATGCAGTTTTCAGCCTTCTTCATCGGAGGAGGAACCCAGAGGGATGAAGCGCTTTGCACTGGAAGCAGTACGTCCGAGCTTGAAGTGCATGTCAAACCAAATTTCTCTGAACGTGCACTGACACTCACCATAGACATCTGCGCACGTCGATCGCGCAAACTCATTGATGCGGACATGGAATCAAGCGCGAGTAATGACGATACTGAAGGATTAGGACGGGCGGACGAAGTAAATGCCTGATTCGACGTAGCGAATGTGACTTGGCGTCGTGCTACCCCATCTGCAGCATGCTGGACATGGCTTTTCAAAACGGACCGGGCTGGGGTCGGGATTGGAGATGGAGACAAAGACGATAGCGGTGATGGTGGAATGGAGATATAACATCTCAGGGGTGAACGAAGAACTTCTTCCAACTTGATAGCCTTCGAGATCGGTGGTACTGATTCCGGCGTCTTCATCCTATCTTGGTTGGTAGTTGGTGGGACAAAATTGGCAGGCTTCGCAGCCGTAGTAGAGATATCCAAACTGATTTGTGCGGCGGTTGATGCTGGGGGGATAGCCTCGTGCGCTCGAACCGATAAAAGTGAATGTCTGCCCGACTGAGAGGAAGCGTGCATCCTTCGAATATTCGTTGGGAAATTGGCTCGAGGACCGGAAGAAGAAGATTCTGCAACAGGCTTTTGAAATTGCATAGTACCGTGATTGACCAGAGGAGGCATTATGTCAGTCAGGGGCATCCTCGTGGTGTATTCGGGCCTTGGAGCTACAGCGTAGCCGCTGTTGGTATCAGAGCCATGTGCAGGAGAAGTCAACCCGCGTAAATCCAGGGCGTGTTTTGCCGGAGAATTCGCTGTATGAGGTCTCACGAGCTGGGGCGAGGCAGCGCGTAATACACTATCCAGTCGCGGCTTCTTATGATGATCCATGCGAGGGCTGCCCATCATCGGGGCGACAGAGTGGGGCCGACCGGATTGCGAACGCCCTGAATGAGCATCTTCTTGATTCAACCAAGAATTAGTGCGCTTGCGGGTGGGGTGATTCTCAGTAAGAAAGGGCGGTACTGCTGCAGTTGATTTGGAAACACTTTGTATGCTGTTAGAAGGAGGGGACAGATCGGATAAAGAAGACTTCATGCTGTCAATGTCGCGGTTCAGACTTGAGATACTGGACAAGACGTTATCGGTTATGAAAGTTTTGGCCTGATCGGCATGCAAAGGGAAGGCTTGTACAAGTGGAAGAAGTGGAAGAACCGCGGTCAGTATTGAATGCTGCTGGGTCTGTATGGCTTGCATAGCATGATTCTGGGATTGAATGAGCTGTGTAATAATTGCCTGTCAGAAGAGTGTACTGGAAACGAAGTGGGCTTAGAAGCAAAAACATGAAGTACCGTTTGGATCGCATCTATGCGCTTGTCTAGAGCTTGTATGCTGCTTTCCACTGAAGATTGTGATTTCTGGATCAATTCGAGAGATGATGCTTGCGATGGTGCACCGATGCAAGCCTTCAACTCGGCTTGTACTTTCTTTGCTAAAAGGAGTGATGAGAATATAAACTGGCCCGTTTACAAGTGTTTCAAATGGTATGCCAGAGCATATAATCGAAACGCACACTCACAACTATTTGAAATCTCATCGAGCACGCGTTCACGTTCGCCCTCTGATATCCGGTTACAATTTACCACTTCAGTCTTTGCGTCCTTGACGTTAGTGAGCAAAGTGTCCACTCTCGTAGAGAACTTTTCGAGGGTCGCCTGCATGTCGTGAATGAGCATTCGCATCGAGGTGTTGGTCCTATCGACCGGTGCCATTGCAGGAACCATGGGTGTAACAGCAAATTCACTGGACACTGGAAGATCCTTCTGGAGAAGATATGCCCATAGTGCGTTCGGAGCTGTCTTCCGCTCAGTACTCATGGTCACGGTATTATGGAGAGAGTGATGGAAATAGGAAATGCTATATAATTTTCCCTTAATGAGACCATGTATGTCGACCTCAATAGGTTTAACGTCAGCAGCATGACGCAGTGGAAGCGTGCAGGGCTCATAACCCTGAGGTCACTGGATCGAAACCAGTTGCTGCTAGCTTTGGTTTTTTTTTCGATCTGATTCATACTCTCTTCGCATAACTTGAGTATCATTTGAGTAATTTCGCGCAAGGTACACATATCAATCAGGAACTTCCGAGATTCAAATTAAAAGCATACAATACTCTTGCCTAGTACACTTTGTCAACCAAAAAAAGGGCTGCTACTGTCACCCCAAACTCATGTCATGGCGTGCAGGTATCACTCTATGGTGGTTGGGCGAAGCCAACGTTCTCCGCTGATTCAAGAGCCCACACGCCTATTTCATCCTGCGGAACCTGACTCCACTTGGTGTAAACCTAGCATTTGTTAGAATGCCCAAACAACCCCAACGAAAGATCACGCACATCATCGAGGATATCCAATAGTTCCACTGTCTTAGCATCTGCAGCACGCTGCTTTTCGTCATTATCTTTACATCGGGCGTACAGAGCAGCGTTCTCCTCCTCAAGCTGCCATAAAGTCAGAAAACTAACAAATAATGACATATGCCAAAGAGCTACTTACAGCCTGCAGTTCTGCTCGTATGCGCTCTACTTCAGATTCCATCACCCGGACAGTACGTGCACGAACAGCAGCACGCGGTGCGAGATTTTCTCTCCATACATCCTTGCCATGTATTTCTCCACGTTGTTTTCGAGCTCTCGCTTCAGAGACGACGGCATGGAGTATGTTGATGCTATCCCTGACATTGAACTCCTTAAACAGATTCTCACAGCTTTGCTGAGAGGTCGGCTCAGTAATTGAGCAACCCGTGACACTTAGACACGAGACTCACGTGTATTTGATCCTCCATATGCCTCGAGACGGTGTTAAAGATGCCCTCTGCACCATGTGGCTCTTCCTTGCACCAGAGCGTGAAGCATTCCTGGAAATCTTCGTATCTACACGACCGTTAGTTTAAACCACGCGTAAATATGAGCAACCTCGATACTCGCGTCCATTTGTGTGCTGAGCGTGATATGGCAAGCTGTAGTGCTGAGTGGAAATGGGTCCACCGTTTGCTGTCTGGTGTTGTCTTCATCGCGGCTTAGGCTAACTTTGTGATGCATTTGGCACGTGATCAATAGTTGCAGCGCTTCCGAAGGTTCCAGTGACCACTGCACGACGTCGTGGAATCTTAAAGTTGAATGTGTACCACTGACATCTATGGACCGCAACGATGAAAATGATGGGCAGCCAGCCAGATTACCACAACAGAGGAGTTCCGTTCCATCATTTCTATTCCTAATATTTATGCTCTTCATACTCACCAATCACACTGGGGATGAATTTCTCGCTCGAAATCATTACCAGGATGCCCTTCAATCCCTCAACTACCAGTTGTCAAACTTCACTGCTTGGCTTAATGGGACAGAGTCAAACTTCACAATGGTACGTGCTCAGCTGTTTCTGGCTGCTGATGAGTGCTTAAGAAGCGCAGCCAGATAGAAATGCCGCCGCCACCCCTCTTGTAGGGTCATTCATGTCCTTTGGGTCTCGTCTCAACCCACAGTGGGCATCTTACTTCTCGAATGTGACCGGGTTTGCGCACGGCGAGATCGACTTCTTTAATGTTACCCTCCCCAGCCTTGGGTCCGCAAACTATCCCTGGAGAACACACGCCGAGACGTTCATGGGTGACACTAACACGACAGATCTCGTCAGTCACTTCGGATCTTGGAATTGGACTGGCTCGGACAAAATTTCATGGAGTATAATGGATCGAGCTCCAATCAGCGTGAAAGGTGTTACCGAGAAGATCGCCATGGTTCACGTGGGTTGCTTTCATTACTTCATTTCATGAAAATTGAATCCTCCACAGGGCAGAATTGATGTCCGTCATCCCGCAACCTCAGATGATATGAAGCTGGATTTTGAAGGCGTGCACTTCCTTGCAAATGGCTCCATATATGGATTTGCTGAACCCACGGGGTGTGTCCTTAGCCATGATGCCCAGACGACAGAAACTGATGTTATATTAGTCGACACATAGACATACGCTATATCCCTGCGCTCGTCCCAGAAGCTTTCCAGAATGATACTGCTCGGACAATAGAACCTGAATTGATGTCCAGAGTCAACAAGGTGAAAGATATGATTGATGCGGGTGTTATCGACCAGGACTCGACCAGTATGCCAAATCTACTTCCTGTATCTGTCACACTTCTAACTGTGCCTGCAGATGGAGAATCACGAGGAGGTTGTGGATTCAGTGTTTATGCGCAAATTGCGCCATCCGAAATACCCGTAAGGGATATGGAGGACCTTGAAGATGAATTACAAAAACCAACGGGGAGATGGACAGTGAAACGTCCGCCTCTCAAGCTCAATGGTGTGCTTTTGAGTCGAGAATGCGGCATTTTATACAACTTGCATGACGCGGAAGGATTAAGGTATGACTTCAATGTTTTTTGTTAGGGACCTACCTGAGTGTTTGTCTCAAGGTCTCAATTGTTCTTCCGAAAGGTTGCCACGTGTTAGGATGTTCCGCATTGACTCAGTCAGTTTATTAATTCGTGATTTTTGGACAGATGCTGGTATCTCAGCTTTTGTGTACCTGGTGCAGTTACTACTGCTTTCTCGTCAAGTTGACCGAAGCCGTACCCCTGCTGGATTGTCTCGTGTGTCCCTATGGACGTTCCTTACACAATCCATCGTGGACTCTGTCTCATTTGCTGGGCATATCACTTTTGCCATTATTGCTAATGGACGACCTTCCTTATCACTTGTAGCTCCAGCATTCGTCGCCTGCGTGCTTTTTGCTTTTGAATCTGTCAGTGAGCCTTCGCTGCTCGGTAGACTACGCAGACTGAATTGGTTTTTTTTTAGCAACATGCCATCCTCATCAATCAGGTTCAAGCCCCAGAGGATGCAGTGGTGCCACCTCCTCCCCGGCCAGTACAACAGGAACCGTCACTGCCTTCTCAAGATGTGCCCACACCAACGACGGTTCCTCCTCAGTCTAATGGCCCGACATTTTTAAGTTTGTTGTTTCGACACATTCGCTCTGATCCCCAGGCACGGATATGTAAGTGCTTCGGTATTCTCGTATTCACTTTTAACGTTCCTTCAGGGCTTGGAATGTTTTTCTTCCTAACATTCATCGTCAGAGTCATCGTGACTCCTTCGCTAGCGCTAGTATTTGTGGCTAGCATGTACTCCCTTTTCTGGCTGCCACAGATTGTTCGATCAGTGAAGAAAGGCAGGAGCAGTGCACTGACTGCCGAGTACTTGTTTGGCACATCATTCTGCCGACTTTTCCATGCTCTTTGTGAGTACCAGTGGATCTGTTGTCTATTTGTGTCCAACATATCTATATTTTCAGATTTTTTGACATGTCCAAAGAATGTGCTCGATGTCGAGCCCCGCCGTATGTTCAGGGTCGTGGATCACCAAGACTTGACTTATACTTTACTAGGTTGGATGTGGTATCTTGCGATATTCATCTTCCTGCAAGTCGCCGTGATACTGCTTCAGCAACGTTTTGGACCGGCGTTCTTCCTTCCGAAACGAGTAGGTTGCGTTTTTCAGTCATACAGATGTTCTTGCTGAGTATTGCAGTTTGCTCGTGCGCAAGTGCACGACTATCATCCAGCATTACCACTTTCTGCCGCTGACCCAGAAGCACCTGACGAGTCTCTTGGGGACTGCGCTATTTGCATGGAGGCTATTCATAGTGAAGATGAGAAGCAGCTAGAGCATGTTACTGGTGGATTGCTGCGGAATGTCGGAGCAAGGCGAAGCTACAGTCTGGCTCCTTGTCAACACCTATTTGTGAGTTCTTGATATCATTATATATGCCAAGGGCACACTCATACTGTTGAGCAGCATACAGAGTGCCTGGAGAAGGTACGTCAATTGCTCCCTGTCGGATTTTAGATGCTCATTTTCTCCATTTACTAGTGGCTTGCTATCAAGGTCACTGTCTACATTAATGAATAAACCTATATGCTGATAGATCTTTCTAGAATATTTGCCCCCACTGTCGCAGGCCACTTCCGCCACTTTGACAGATCTGATATCCAAAGTATACCATCATCATCAACATCATCTCAGTACAACATACGTCGCATTTCTTGTATTGCATTTTGCTCTGTTAATTCTAGTCATCTGTACTTGTTCGCAGCAGTGTTTCATACCTCAGCTAACACTTCGCGGATCTGATTAATGTTGCTCCTGATTATGATATTGTAAGCTCACTGTGTATTCACTAAAACCGTCCCCACCCAGACCTCGACAGGTGTGCCCCCCGCTCCAGGGATTTGTGCGGCCTTTTCAAAATGTATGCCGATTTTCTCTGCCATTTCCCAAAGAGTACGTTCCGCAATATCTCGCTCTTTGTAACCAAGAATGATCAGTGGGGGTTTTACCGGTGCAACGCTCAATGAAAACATGATAAGCCTGGAAAGTGTTCCGATAAGTGCAGGGAACGATGCAGTGTTATATGTGACATCTGACATCCTAGACATGGAAGTTCAACATATCTACCTATGCAGGTTGATACGCACTCACACAATCACATCGATCCCACTAACAAATGATGCCACCTGGGTGGATATGTCAGGTTCATCCCAGTCAAGAGCAATACTCTTAGGTGTGTTTCCAAGGTGGTACAGAGATTGACTTGAACTAATATTGCTCTGTAATAGAGGCAAAGCAGAGGCTTAAAACCACAATTAGTGCTTATTCGTCAAGTGGCCACATGCTGCTCACGCAAATCGGTGGAAATGATTTTTCCTGGCGTCACAGGAGAACCAAGCAGACCTTGCAAAATGCCAAGAACAATAGCGACTATGCCTGTCCCTGCGCCTGCTCAGGGTTCAGCACTGCGAGAAATTTTTCGTTGAGAGCTCTCACCTAGCTCGAGAACATCACACTTGGAGGCAAAGAGTGCATTCTTCACCTGTGAAACCAGGGCGGTGTTGGAAACCATCCCGGAGTGAAGTTGTATAAACCAAGAGCTAAGGCCAATACCGCTATCCCATATTTTCTGTTGTAGCTTCATTTCAGCCGTCTGCAGTGAAATAAGCTGGTATCTGACTTGCCTTGTCAAGGTCAAAGGAAGTTTGCTCAATAATGTGAAATATCACAGGGTGGTCTCTATTGGTCGCAGTTAACACATATGGTCTCTGAATCCGCTCCTGCTTTACGGCCTTGCTTGAGCGAGCGGAGAAAAAGATAGGGTCGGAGACGACGGGGAATGGCTGGCGCCCCAGATTTTCATCGCTCAAGGAAAGTATCTGATCTTTTCGTGACGTTCCAGAGCTAAGGACAAGGCGCCAGTACTCTCCATCGCGGACATTTCGAGGGGGTGGGACGGGTATTTCCTTGTACATCGTAGATGCCCTCCAACTCGTAAGCTTCACGGGCTTTGTTATTACTGAGTTTGGGGTAGGCGAATGCAAGGACCACGAATAGAATATATCTTGGACATCTGTGTAATATTCTGTCCGTAGATCATTGGCGATTTGAGGGGTGATGAGGATGGGTTCACCAGATAAGGCGGCTTGGATGGGAGGTGGCCGCAAGAATGAAATGTAGTAGAACATATTCCTGCGACATAGGCCAGACGCTCGAGACGACTTTCCAAATGCTTGACGTGTCCAGGTGCTAGAACTACGTATATAAAGCCATGTCAGTAGGAAGTGAAAGAAGATGTGATCATCAATGGACGCGTTGCCCGATTTGGCGAAGACATCTTCTGTCCAACACCACGGAAGTAACATGTTTCGTACTACCAACGTCCTGAAGACGTCTCGTAATTTGCGACCATGCATTCATCCTTCGAGTTGCTCTTTTTTCCACTCTTTGCCACGTAACGTTTCAAGGATAGGGCGGTTTACGTCGGAGAAGTCATTCCGGAATATACTGCCGACTTTTCGTGACCAAGTTGCCCGTTCAACTGGAGTAGAGTCTTTCAGCTCTCGATTTCCCCGGCCGACAATACGGAACCAAGTTCTGGTTAGCAAACTTCACTTATCTGTCTTTTGAACATGCTTGAACCAGCTGGTTTTGTGGTTGCTAAGTTTTTTGTCGGTGGATCTTTACTCGCGTATTCGATAGCTGCAAGTCAAACCGAAATCGACACCAAGTACTGGTCAAAACAGCTTGTTTCTGTCTCTCACAGATGGACTCTGAGACCCCCAACTACTGAAGAGATGAGAAGGGCTCAATATCTAGAGCTTGGGAAGGTGCGTTTCACTCTTTTCGAAAGTCCTCCGTGGTATGATACATTCATCTTCCTCAGCACCTACAAACCCAAGTAAATCAACTCAAAGATAAGCTGGCAGAATGGCCTCTTGCTTTGCGCAACCTCTTTCTTTCCGTCTACGTTCAAGCTGCACAGTCATACCTTGATGCCCCAGAGGGCAGAAGATTGTGCTGGTTGATTTGCGGCGTCAACACGGCCATATATCTCGTGTGGAAGATACCTCGACTCGCGCCGTTCATGAACCGATCTTTCACTCACCACCCATTGTCGGGGCGCTCGTACACCCTGCTAACGAGCATGTTTAGTCATCAATCCTTCATTCACTTGTTAGCAAATTCAATGGCCCTAGCTAGCTTTGGTGCGCTAGTCAGCTTTTCACTTTTCAGAGGATCGTCCTAACTTCTTCCATACATAAGGCTCGGCCGCCACGCACTATTTTACCCTGGAGCAACTAAAACACGATGAACATCAGCAAGAAGCCACTGCCAAGTGGCATTTTTTGGCCTTCTTTATCTCCGGTAGGACGCTTGTGTCAATCTCCATAGTTTGGTTTACTCATTTTTCGAAGCTGGACTGTTCTCTGGTTTAGTCAGCCACGTTGCTGCAAGCAAAATTCTGTTCCCTCGCCTTGTCAACCAGTACACCGCTTCTGCAGTCATAAAGAACTCCCCAGCGGCATCTGCAATATCTAGCACAGTTGTAAAGACTGCAACTGCTGCTCCGCGGGAGATTTTACCATCTTTAGGCGCATCTGGCGCCATTTACGCAGCTGTGACAGTTAGCGCATTGGCCTTCCCAGATGCCCAAGTCAGCCTCATTTTCCCTCCTTTCATTTCGTTACCGATTCAAGCGGGAGTTGGCGGTCTCGTCATGCTTGACATGATCGGCATCATACGCGGCTGGAGGTGGGTACACGTTCCTATGTGCATGAGAGCATCTCTAATCATGGTGATGCCTTTCAGGATGTTTGATCATTATGCTCATCTCGGTGGTGCGGCGTTTGGTGCAATATATTACATGTATGGACCGCAGTGGTGGGCCTTCATGAGGGGCGGGTATCAGCAACTGCACTCTCCTACATCTTAGACGGTAACATATACTACGATTTATAAACCACGCTCAGCCATTTTTGACACTTAATAGCGCAACGATGCATTAATTATCACTATTGTACAATGGCAAGTAGCAAAACTTGTTGGGGAACAAATTCAAGGCGTGATTACTCAGGTAATGTTGATCTTCTTGGGCTCTTGCTCCTTTCCAACTTTCGGGAAAGTAACCTTCAAAACACCATTGTCCATCTTTGCCTGGACCTCCTCGGGCTGCAGGTGACGTGAACTTCGGCCAACGAAGGTAGTAAGCTAACACACCTTTGTTCCCATAGGCAGTTGCAAAGTGCGAGAAAATTTTCCGTATGTGCGCTCATGCACAGCGTAATCTCCCTCTTGGCGCTGATCCTCTGCGCCCATTTCCCCTGAGACGGTGAGGCGGTTCTGCTGTACATCGATTTTGATATCACTTGGCTTCAAGCCGGGCAAATCAAACAAAGCAGTGACTTCATTGCTATCTTTATTCTCAATCAAATCCATCCTGCTCAAAATTTAGCGATGCAATTATGCTCCCTATTGTGCACATACTTTGGACGAAATGTCCCGACGCGAGACCCACTTTCGACGGCTCGGCTGACATCAGAGGGACGGAACCGGGCACTGAAAGCGTCGTCGAAGAGGCGCTCGAACTCGGTGAATGGGTCGTAGTGGAAGTGAACAAGGGACATGATAATGAATATAGTATGTGTTCAATTCAAGTGTGCAGTGATGGGCGTTCTGACGAGAGGGGGGATTTTCTCCTGACGACTATTATATGTTTCTCCAGAACCCCTGTAGCAGAAGAGTCATACTTTCCGTGTCGGATTGATCAATCGGCGGGCTTGGTTCGACCGGATATCCTGATAAGGCCGCCAGAGTATTAGTATCAAAATCCGAAGAGGAGCACGTTCGATTTCGTCTGAATTCAATTTGAAAATTGAAAAGATAACGATTGATCGATGCGGCCGATGACCTCAAATCATCATCGGGCCCCCTTGATCTGCGAGCCGGCGGCTCAGATTCCTGAGTGAGGATTTTCACGTTTAAGTGATCCGTCAGCAGCCTTAGGATTCAATAAGGACAAATACATAGAACGCTGATTACTTTCTTTGTACAAAGCCAAATACTTGCAAATAGATTTATCTGTGCTTTAATTACTTACAACTCTCCTGGTATGCACAATGAATTCTGTTGTTTTTGCAATATTTCAGGAATCTAATCACGCTCCTATGGCAAGTTTTTCAGAACTCTTTCAATTTTTTCGAGTGATCGAGGTGAAGTTATTGGATATAAATTAGGAGTGTCCTCAGAACTCGAGGGTCGACCCCAATTATATGCAGAAGGAATAAGGCAAAGGTTGTCTATGTAGACGCGTTCAATGGCGTCCAGAAATTCTTAGGCCAGCTTGCTTAACTAACTCCTGTATTCCTGCACTAACCATCCCGCCGACCATTTTTGAGGTTCCAGCGGCCCCTACTAGGTTCTCAACGCCCTTGGCAAACAAGTCCCATCCGCTTACGTTTTGCAACCGAGAGCTCGCTCCAGCGTTCATCATCAACGCGGCTTTCACTGAGTCAAGCTCATTAACCACTTCAAGGCCCACAGATCGGGCCCACACCACCGGTTGTGTTGTAGAAGAATAGATTTTGTGCAGCTTGTCGATCGCTGACATCACCTTGTGGTTTTCGAAATAGCGTTCCCGCGTATATGGCATCAAAGCTGTATACGAGCCTGAAGAGATACGGTTAAAGAGTACTCTTCTCGATGAGGAAAGATGAATCTCACCGATGTCTCCGCCGTGTGTCAGAGCTTGTATGATGCACCTTGACAGAGCGTCAACATCCCCAAGGCCCAGGTTCAAACCTTGTCCTGCTAGTGGATGGACGGTGTGCGCAGCATCCCCGACCAAGACCGTGCGGTTTCCTGCTCCCTCTCCAAGATAGGATTCAGCATGGTTGTAGCGAAGCGGAAAACTTGCTATGGTGCCCTGCTGAATTGATGTCACGAGGGGAGGAAGCGCATCCGCATCATCAGGGGGAATACCACCCTCCAAAAGGATTGACGTAGCGGATGCGTACGCAGAGTGACTTGAAATGCCGTCCGAACGTTCCCTGAACATAATTTCTTGCTTGATCTCGTCGCTTGACATAGCGCCTTCAAGAAGTCGGCTATAGATATACTGTAACGACGGCTCGGGGAGGCGGAAAGCGGCATTAATTAATTGCTCTAGAACACCTGGAGATGATTTGTTTAACGCTGCTGCTAAATGAGGTTTGGTCGACCATACAAGCGAAGAGGTGCAAGGGGAGAGCGGCAGGAATGCAATCGGACCCGTCGGGAGGAATCTTTGGTAAGCCGTGTTGTTGGGTGCTTGGAATGGTCCTCGCGGCGCGTGATTCAGCGTCGCGACGACCGCTTGCGTGTCATACGACCATCCGTATGATGAGATCCCGGCGAACGACCTTACTGGGGAGTTGAACCCGTCAGCGCCGACCAGTAGTCTTGCGCGTAGGATGGCGCCATTAGAAAGATGTACGAGTGGCCAGTCGTTGCGGCCAACTGCCTCGCGTTGTATTGACTCGACTTTGACACTTTGAATCACATGGACACTCGGGGTATCCGAAAGCTTTCTTAGCAGTGCGCGTTGGAGGTTCAGGTTTTCTGTCATTCGAGCCATTTCGCTCGACTCCGGCATTTCAGATGCATCAAAGGTGATGCGAGCACCGGAAATGCCGTCCCACACCTAATATGAGACAATTGAGCACCAAAGGTTGATGTCACCCTACAGAGACTGCACCTGCATCTGGTGAATAGGATTCGTGCGCGCATGTTCGACGTAGTCCCAGATGCCAATCCCTGAAAACAGTTTGCCATGAAATCGAGCACCTCCATAAGGTACACGCACTGTTCAAGAAATGCTGAGACGTGTCGGTGATGGAACTGACGCGGTTTGAGTACGCATTTGGCGGCATGCCCCAATCCTGTATTTTGGACAAGTCCCCCCCTTCTACTAGCGTGATCTTGAGTGAATTCTTGGCGATAGGGTTCGAGGCTGCGCATGATGCTCGAATAAGAGTGAGACGTGGGCAAAAAAGTGACGCACCGAGGGCAGCTGCCAAAGCCAATCCTGCCGGCCCACCTCCTACTATTACAATGTCATTATCTCTCGCACGTTCGGAACTGAAGGATCTGAGAAACAACCTCCGTCGACATCCAAGACGCGCTAATGGCCTTGGCGTTGTAAAGAAGGTCATGAAATAAACCGCAAGTTTTGAAATTGAATGTGTGACCTTGAGTCTTGAAGCGCGCGCATAGTGTAAGCGCCTATCGCTACTCACTTACTTTCACAGATCTTCTTTGACACATTTCTGCAGTCACTTTCATTTATTCTTCGATTCAACTATATTCATTCATAAGCTCATTTCCTAGTGACAGTGATCATTGAATATTGGAGGCCAGCCTGGCTGCTGTAGCTTTTATGGCTGCCCCGCAGGTATCTGCTGCGCAAGCTATCGGCGAATACCTCCAGTCCCCTGATGATCTCCTGAAAATATCAGCATTCCGGAAGAAACTGGAGAAAGAGAAGGCTTCAATTGACGCCAGACTCAAAAGTGGTGTCAAGGAGCAGCTTGATGCAACTCGGGAAGGACTCACGAAATTGCTTGGGACGCGAAACAACGTTCAGGTCATAAAGGAGGAGATGCAGATTGTGGACAGGATGTGCTCTGACCCTCAAAATGTTGTATCAACCTTCGACCAGATCAGCAGGGTGCGTTATCTATCGTTCACGTATTCCGCCAACTTGAGCTTGTACAGGTGTCTATGGTGCACAGGAATTTCGAACAGACGGAGGAGATGGTCAACAATCTACTGGAGCTGAACTCGAAACTTGACGTACTAGAGGAATTATTGGAAGCGGAGAGCAGAATTATCATTGGGCCCGCTCCTAATCTCCTTCCAATCCACTTTCACATCAACCGTCTGGAAGCATTCCGGAATCAGACCATGCATCAAGCAAAGAAAGCTTCTGCCAACTCGCGCCACAAACTTGCGCGTATGTTTGAGCGGTTGAACAAGCTCATTGAAGATTTCGAGGCATACATCATGGAGTTAGCCCGCAACGTGCTACCACTTGTTCGCGCAGGGTATCCGCAAGTTGTGGTAAAGCTCATAAAGATTGCCGAGCTTGAGGCACGGGAAGACGAAAAGGTACGACACATCGCACCATTCACCTAGAACAAAGTTGATATGGTGTCAGGCCATCGCTATTAGGCTCGTCAAAAAAGCTGCTAAGATGGATGCAGCGTCTAAATTCAAGTCCATGCAGGCAAATGCCCGTATTATCAAGCACTATCGTTCTAAAGCTACCAAAGCCATATCCGACTCTATCAAGGCCAATTTTGACGACGCATATACGCGACATCAGCACGACCCTGGCGCCTTTCTTGGTGGCCTTGGTTGGATATACCAAGACCTTATTCGCATCGAAAGCGACGTGGTGCCATGCTTTCCACCGAGCTACGAGATACATGCATTCTATATCAAAGAGTACCACCGTACTCTAAATGCGACCCTTCAGCGCATTATTGAATCGGAGCCCGACGCGAGCATTATGCTTGACCTTCATGCCTGGATCAAAGAGTACAAGAAGAGCATGAAAGAGCTGAATGTAGCTCCGGAGCTCCTTGATCCACCGCTGCTTGGCGGCGAGGAGCAGAACCTCATCGAGGACTACTTAAAACTGATCGTCAAGAAGCTCGATGAATGGTCTGCAAACCTAATGAAGACGGAGATTCAGGAGTTCACCACGCGCTCGGATCCACCTGAGGTGGACAGTGACGGACTCTACGGCACGCAGGGCGCGATTATCCTGTTTCAGATGGTGAACCAACAAATCGACGCAGCGACAGAAAGTGGTCAAGGAGCTATCCTTGCTCGTGTGGTGGGTGAAGTTAATCGAGTTATGAGAAGCATACAGGATCAATGGACCAAAGTCGTTGAAGCAGAGCTGAAGAAGCAAACGGAAAAACCAGAGGAAGTCGTCGGGGGTTTGGCAGAGTATTGTATTGCACTTGCCAACGACCAGATCAAGTCCGCCGACAACACCGAGGCTCTTTTGGGACGGCTCGAACCCCTTGTATCAGAGAAGTACCGAACGCCCATCAGTGAGAAGCTCAATGACGCCATTGATGGAAACTTGGATGTTGCGAAGAAATGCATTCAGACATTTATTGATATTATCCTCAACGACTTGAAGCCCGCGACGAAGCAACTTTTCCAGCCAACATGGTACGACGGTATCATGGAACAGATCGTGCTTACGATGCGGGATTACATGGCCGATCAATCTTATATCAACCCATCACTTCTCGAGCTTCTAGTCGAGTATCTGCTTGACGCCTTCCTGGTTACTTATCTTACTGCGCTCGCTAACTGCCCGAAATTACGCATGCCAGCAGCAACGGAGCGCATCAAAGAGGATGTCAGTACTGTGTTCTCCTTCTTCAGTGGGTTCAAACCTACCAAAGAGCTCGAACCATACTTTGAGGTGGTGGACTTAATTTTAGCGATGTTGGAAGCGTCTAAAAGCATGGTTTTCCTGTCGTTTTGGGCCTTCGCAAAAGTGCACGGGCCATGTATACCGTTCGTGGAAGGACTGATGAAAGTTCGAGGAGATTTCGATCGTTCTGCTGTCAGCGAAGTCATGGACAGCATCAAGCGCAAAGTAAAAGATGAAGGCCTGACTGATCGTAAGTGCTTCTGTAAACTGTGCTAACCACAACGATGCTTATCTTCTGCCTCAGCTCCAGAACCGACGATCATGAAGAAGATAACGGTTCAAAGCACACTATCACGTTTCTTGCGGACATAACCTGACCAATGTTATCATTTATATCCTTTCGGTTTCCCTGTTCATCACACTGTACTGTACCCGCACGATATTCGTCATATTGGAATGTAAAAGTATCGTTTCATTGTGACGCGGGGCCTTATGTCGTCTAATCTCTACGTTACTCAGTCAGTCTTGGTCTTATCTACAGCCGGGTTGGAGCGATCAGGCAGGACTGCAGCTACTTCATCTATTTTCTTAAACTGCCACGGGAACCTTGAGGGATAGAGGAAAGGACGGAGATCGAATCCTATGCGACAATGTCAGTCTGGGCAACTTGTGATGTAAAGTTTTGAGCGCAACATACTGTTGTCATCTGGGCTGTAGGATTCCTGCGACAAAGTCAGTCTCATATCAGCCTGTGAAACGAATATACCCACAGCATGGTATGACGGTGTCAGAGTTGTCATCTTATGACGGTTGCGTGCATATTCAAAGAAGAAATGCTTCACTTTCTCTGCAATCTAGAAGGCATAATCAGCGGATTACGCTTGACCTTGAATGATGACATACTTGAACGGGAGATAGGAATGAGCCCCACTCGTGCACCAGTTTCGTGAACATGCCATATGGTCCACATTTCTCCACTTTGCGGAAACGACCAAAGACCGACAGTTCATCATACGTCATGCCCATGTCCGCCTGTCGAGTATCAGCGCCATCGAGAGAACACTTCCGATAGAATCTTCACCTCATCCGCTTGAACATATGTCTCTGAAATTGGCTCTAGCTCGGCGGTCGGTATGGCACTCAAAAAACTGCAAAACATCATGAAAGCGCGTCGAACCCAATAACCCAGCTGTACTAACTCGTTCAAGATGGGGATTTCAAACGCATCCCGAGCGTAGGCAATGAACTTCTTGAGATCAGTCTTACTGATGCCTCCGATAGGATTGATATCAGCTGGCATTGATGTTAATTCATCCAACATATCTTTCGAGACAGGCTGACCTGATGAACAATCGTATTTCGTGAGATACCCGCGGAGACTGAATCCTAAGTCAGTCAATTGTCACCAATCCGTCCAGTTAACATACCTTTCGTCGACGTTCGCACTGCCAAGGACGAGGAGCGCACCCTGTCTGCCTCGCACCCAAGGGAGTAGCTGAGCAAAGAGATAAGCAAGGAGCATCCGCAACCGTGCCTGACATCAATTATCAGTGACTGTATAGATTCCGATTCAGGGCACTTACCTGGATGTTCTGCAGCGCCAAATTCTCCGCACCTGATCCGCCATGAGCTCTGAACTGAGGTCGCATACCAGTAACAAACGCGAACAGGTCGCGGACGGAAGTGACAAGAGTGTCCATGTTCAAGTCTACATGGTAGCTAGATTCATTTTCAGTGGAGCGTCTCGGGGAAGGAAGTGGACGCATGCCTTCCGATCGCTTCTGAGAGAGCCTTGGCCCTCTTTCTCGTTTCTGCGCTAGAATTCTCGGTTCCCATGTAGCATGTGTGGAAGATCTTATTGCAGAACTCGTGCGGATCCAAAGGAATATAAACCGAGTCTTCTGGCTCTCCAACCATTCGTCTTGCATCAGCAATGACTTGCTTGTCTGATTAAAGTGACCATATTAGCCAAAACACCACATCTAGCAGATGAATGACAGCACCTCCCTTGCGTGCAGCCTCAGCCACGAGACGGCACATGGAATATACTATCACAGCTGTAGCGCAGGAATCGATACCTCCGCTGAGAGGGACAAAGTATCCCTGTGTGCGGGAGCGCCTGAGGTAGTCCCAGAGCCAGCAAGCTGGACCAAGTCTGTGGAGAGCATCAGCATCAGGATTTACACGTAAATAGCAGAGCTACGCTATCTCTTCCTCTGGAGTATGAAACCTTGCTCCAGAAAGCTTGGCCTGGATACCCAGGGTCATCGTCCCATCTGTATCGCCAAACTTTCCACTTGAAAGCGCAAACGGCACTTCGATCCGATGAAACACCTCAGAACGGGCAGCCTGGAGCCCACGGCTGCGAGATGTGCGATGTGAGCGCACATCCTCGATGTCAATCGTAGCTGTGACGACCTCAACATCATTCAAGGAGAACTGTGAACCTTGGGCGATAATGTGGCCATTCATGGCGATCATGGCACAACCATCATAATACAGCCGATCGCCGTCACAGCCCTGTTGGTTTGCATAGAGGTAGACACCACCAAGCTAAAAGGCGAGTTAGCTGGCAGAGTCTACACTGGGGCACGCCTGTTACCTTGAGTGTTGCTTCCTTTATTAGCTCGACGCGGGTGTAAAGTTTGCGTAACTCGTGATGGCTTCCACTGGAATTAGTGAATATTTCGACGCCGTCGAGTCCCATTGAAATATGTGGACTTGAAGGAGGAGAGTGTGAATGGACGTGCTCGGGCAAGATGAAAACACGTACCTTGCTGGCGTGAAGAGCTCTTCACAGAGTTCGACGCCTATGCAGGTGTCCACTGTACTTATAACACAGTCTCCAAAGGGTACTTTGATCTGGAAAGGAAGATTTGTGTATGATTGAGGCTCAAGTAAATTAATGACAAACCTGCTTCGTGACAGTTTGAATGATCCTTGGGAGGAAATGATCTTCCCACTGTCTGTGCTTCATCCAGGGAGTAAAGTACCGCATCTCGCGGTAGTTGCCATCGTTGGCGAGCCACATCTTAGGACGAATTAACAGGATCTGCCTATCGTGTACAATGACACGGCAGTTGTAAATCACGTTCTTGTGCACCACAGGCCTGTGATGTTTTTAATAAAGTCTATAAAATAGGTAGATACATGTTTAAAACGTACATTCCAATATCGCAGACAATTCCCATTGTATGGTCGCTTGCCAAGATCTTGGCTAATACCTCCCAGGAATGGAGGATGGTGTCCCCTGTGCTAGGCTATAAGGAGTGCCATGTTTATATGTTTGTGTTGGTACCTTCAAGGAAATGGTCATAGCAGCCATATCCACTGTGTTATGAAACATCTTAATAGCATGCGCTGTCACAGTGCATGAGAACTGACGGGATTTCCAGCTCTGGTCCAACTCTTAGGGTGGCACCGTGTTCCTTT
The DNA here is from genome assembly GCA_000827255.1 of Suillus luteus UH-Slu-Lm8-n1. Classification (NCBI taxonomy): domain Eukaryota; kingdom Fungi; phylum Basidiomycota; class Agaricomycetes; order Boletales; family Suillaceae; genus Suillus; species Suillus luteus. The sequence continues at coordinate 19,806 of KN835348.1, forward strand.
GCAATCGCGATGCTTTGGATGATACGTTCATAGTTTCCCTAGTACAAATAGCCTTGGTTTAATGATACGTGATGACCATATAATGAAAAACGCTACCTGAAAATCTAGCGCCCACTGGTTCAATGAGCTTTCTAACAATTCAGTAGATGGTAGTTGAGATCGAGGTCACTACAACGCACCATCTGAAAAGATATGGGTAAATATGAAGACACAGCGGACATGAAACTCACGTAGCCAACGTTATCAGGTGCCCCATGATGGTGGACTCTAGCTACAGCTGAGAGCGTACTTGACATCATGTCGTGCCGAGTGAAATGGTTAGCTGGCGCCCCGGGCCGGCTTCTCCCGCGGCATTACAAATGGAGTTTGCTATATAACGCCCTCAAAGCTGTGCAAGCTCATCATTGTCCTCGAGCTTCAGCGTTTCAGCCTCAGAATTGGCTAGGAAGTTCACCAGTCCCAAGCGTCTGGGCTACATTCGTTGCATAATGTTCCTCACTGAAGACCCGAACAAGGCTGTTCTTCCGGACTTTACTTCCGAAGAGCATGCCGAGGCTCGAGCTCACTTAACTAACAACCTAGAGGCTAGGCGTAGACGATGCCCATGCTGCGCAAACTCTTGCTTCGCTATGGTCCATATCAAACAAAGTAGCTAAGGCACGTTGGGCTACCAGGCTCGAGGGAGGCAGAGTCGCAGAGCGTAAGAGAGTCGATGAAGACGCTCAACGTCAACAAGCACAAAACGAGCAAGATGCAGGGCCACCCAACTCAGTCATTCTTTCGCAATACGCAACGAGAAAGATGAAGTTGGGACGGTACTGCGAGTTGCACTATTTTACCAACCGAGGGCTTCTCGAGGCATCGCACAGCGTTTTTATATCTGACCCGGAAGCTTTGGTCATGTTACCCCCGGATGAAGACGGACTTTGCGTGTTTATCCCAGCAGGAGCCATTCGAGACCCCGCCACCGTAGTGAAAGACGAGGATCTCACATGGGAAGAGTTCAACGAAGCAGCGCTACGCATGATTGCTGCGATGAAAGTTTATGGCTGGCCGACAGACCGCATCGACATGCACATCGATTTCTGGTCCGCACTGCAAAATCATCGCTGGCGCCTCGCGCCCGACACACTCAAGCAGCGTGCACTGTTGCTGTACCAAGCGCAACAGCGGCGCGATTGGCACCTCTACGGCAATACTCCTCATGGGTGGAGCCTAGCAAAAATCAATCAGAAGGTCCTATACTTGGCCAGAGACGAATTGTTCGATGAACAGTTAGTTTCGATCACGCTACAGGTGCGTTCAAATTTCGGTTATCTAGAACTGATGAACTGATTATATGTACGCTTCTTGCCCTTCAAATTGTTCCCCCCAACCCTAACTCCACCTTCAATTATGTCTATGCCCGCACCCTATCGGACATCTCATCCAAATGTACCACCGCATATCCCGTACATACTCTCGGTTATCGGCGGTCGCTGCAGGCACCGGCAATTACTAGCTCGGGTTCATCGGGTGCATCACACTCGCGGTCGGTCAGCGCCCAGAAACGTTCAGCATCGCCGACAGAACGGACCGGCGGTGCCAGAAAGAGGGCTCACACTATCTTCCCATGCTGTGCGGTCTGCCTTGGGCGGTTCCCTCACCGAGTTATTGAATGCTCAAGATCCCGTACTTGGGACGATCGACACCAAACTTTCGCGGAGCGTATCGACAAGGCACTCTGGTCCAAAGATGGCAAATTGCTGCTGTGCGCAGCATGGCAAAGAGAAGAAGGCTGTACCAGAAGGAAGCGCCATGCTCGGCACATCTGCTCAGGGTGTGGTTCAATCAGCCATGGAGCCCAGCAATGCCCTCGTGTACAGGAGAGTTAATTCCAGAGCAGAAGCGTGGGGAAGCGGCAATGTGCCAGTTCGACACAGCTATCTTTCTTATCACCAGCATACAGAGTCCTCCTAATCAAGTTGTCAATACCACTGCAAAGAAAATATTAAGCTCCTTTTCGTAGGCCCTTCACCTTTGTCCAATATTCCCAAACCTGGAAAATATGAGCTGCTGACAGCTTCTTGCGCATGGATGGCGTAGCATCTGCTTGCGCGCTGAACGCTGGACGGCGACATTAAAATTTCCCATGGTGATACAAGTTCGGAGCTGAGCCGCGCCTTGAAGATCGCTGATAGTGTCGACCTGGAATTGGCATGTGTCAAATTGACGACTAATGTACTAGTTCCCGGATAATAAAGTGAGGAGTGGCGGTAAATAATAACGAATTTTAGTACCAGAGCTATAGAGCTCAAGCTCAAGGTTTTGACTGGCAGTTAATAGAAATTGCTTTAATCTTATCTCCGTCATCATGTGATCACGAGGTCACTCTAATTTCTGGGCGGACCAGGTCGATCTGGCAACCAACTGAACATGCATCGTGGTGTTGGTCTCGCTGCTTTTGACAAAGAACAACTATCACAGCGTTTTGCAAATCTATCCTCAGAGCTCTCAAAAACACAGGTCGATCATCTGCAGTCGCAACTAACACAATTCCGAACTGCCCTTTTGCACTTCGCAACGACACACAGAGATTCGATTCGTAGTGACCCAGCCTTTCGCCATGAATTTCAGCAAATGTGCTCCTCAATCGGTGTGGACCCGCTCGCTGGACCAAGGAAGGGCGGCTGGTGGGCAGAAATGCTTGGGATGGGTGATTGGCAGTATGAGCTGGGAGTTCAGATAGTAGACGTGTGCGTGAGCACGAGAGAGAGGAACGGAGGCGTGATAGAAATGGGGGAGCTTATACGTATAGTCAGCAAGCTGCGTGGCGTCGAGAGTGGTGTCATTACAGAGGAAGATGTCACAAGAAGCATCAAGACACTCCAACCGCTCGGTGCTGGATACGAAGTGCTTGACGTTGGTGGTGGAAAGAAGATGGTGAGAAACGTGGTCAAAGAACTAGATGCAGATCAGGCTGTAATTCTTGCGGAAGCACAAGTAGAAGGAGGACGGATCGCTGAAGCAATCTTGGAGAATCGTCGAGGATGGACAAGAGAACGTGCTCGAGCTGCTCTGGAGAATATGCTTCTGCGGGACGGTCTCTGCTGGCTCGATTCTCAAGACGAGCACTACGGGCGAGCCTATTGGGTTCCATCTGCCATGCGTTGGGACGAGTAGTCCTGTTACTAACTAAGGTGCGTGAGTTGTATCCATGATTATCTAGTTAACATTGACAGTCAGATCGAGCTGAGGGGACGGAAAGTCCGGTTGCAATTGAGTCGGATAACGGGCCTCGGAGGCTTGACGGTCAATATCCGTACTACCGCCTCCTTCATTTCCATCGCAAGGACATGGAGAGTATCTTTGGTGCCATAGAAGTACCCACTCGTGACTTTGAAACGTTTCACATGGTGTTGGATGACGTGGACTATGCAACAGTCGAAATGAAGACAAGACATGGAGGATACACATGGTCATAACCTTCGCAATGATATACTGCACTCGATATTTCGTCAACTCATTTCCCGAGTGGCTTTGTGACTGGTTTCGAAGCTTTCTCGCATAACATTTTGGTTTTTCTGTCATTATCCATATGCATTGGTACTAAGTTTCCTACAACTTTGATTATATATCATATACATATGGACTCTCACATTGAAGTTCTCGACGTAATTCGATTCGAAGAGTTGTGAGAATATTCGAGCCACGAAGGCAGCGGATAATCAGATTTTGAAACGGCAAGTGAAGCAGTGCAGTAAAACTTCTAGCCCATTCAGTAATGGGATGGTCTGACAATTGATATTATGAGAACAGTTGATGTTTATTATCTTTGGTGTACATCGTGTAGTACAAGGTCTCATGCCTCACGCAACATCAGGATCATTATGCATCATGCTCTTGAGCTCCGTTTTGGGAAGCCTTGTCCTAAACTCGATAGTGCACGGCTGGGCATTTTCAAACACCCCGCTCATGAATCCCATGTCATCCAGCGGCTTTGTAGGGTCAAGAACCAGATGGAAGGCCCAAAGAATAAGGAGCGAGTTAATGAATACTGACCTGTGCCACTCGAAATGAACTTGGAAGATCACATGTGAGGAAGGAGATCTTTACCTATTCGCAAGGTGCTGACCTGGGCATACGCTTGAAACTCGAAAAGTCAGAGAAAGAACGCCAGAATGGACAATTACTTACCGTCGACCAAACCCGAAAACGAAAAACTTGAGATCGTCCCTCATACCGCCTTTGCTATTAATCCAGCGTTGAGGCTTGAAAACGTGAGGCTCGGGGAAAACGTCTGGGTCTCGAGAGATGGACCTGAAGCGGTAATGAGCGTCAGGTCTTTCGTATCTTGAAAGCCGATGGCTTACCAATGGTGACCGAATACCGTAGTCCCAGCTGGAATACAGTAGTTTTCCTAAAAGGCCAAATTCTTATTCGTGCAATTAAATATTCGAAGAAGTACTTGCCCAGATCACCTCCTTGGTTGTTCGGTGAGCCAAACCTACGGCAGACATTGTAAATTCCAGGTACAAGACCAACAATGAAGAAACTCGCCATTGGGAACCAAAGGTCTCCATCTCAAAGCCTCAGAGATGAAGGAGTGAAGACGAGGAAGGGCTTGTTCGTCACCAAAGGTCGGTGCTTCAGTAGAGGCATCCTTTAAAACCTAATATAGCTGTAGAAGGTAATGAGCTACCTCGCTGCCTTCCTATGACTGCGTCAAGCTCGGCCTGGACCTTAGCTTGCTCCTCGGGGAAACATGCGGCTGCCATGAGCACGGTGCATATTGCAGCAGTAGTCTGACACCCGCTTGTAATCACATATCTTCGGCAGAAAAAACCAATACACCTTACCGTATCAGATCCTGCTGCAAATAAGGAACCAGCAAGAAAAGCCATCTCTATCTCCGTCAAGCCATGATCACGAACATTTTCCAGCATGTATTTCCCGAACGAAGGGCCGACATTCACATCGCTCTGCTGTTAATCAATTCAGGTATCATGTGAAGTCAGGCAAGGTAATACATACAATTTGAAGTTTCACGCGGTTTAACTCATCGGTGAAGAGCTGCTTGCACCTCTCATGCTGCTGTGTTAATTCCTGGCCATACCAAGGAAGGTATCTGAGCCACGGAATTGAGTCTACTAGGTAAGCACCAGGGCGCAGAGCCGCACGAAGTCTCTGGATGGCCTGTAGGACCTGTATGACTTCGGGATCGGTCGCAGATGTGGGCGTTGTCTTGCCGTACGCAATTTTCATAATTGTCGTAGCAGAGTAACTAAAAGAAACTCTTCAATAATATCATAGTACCCAATAGAACAACACTCACGTTGCCGCATGATTCTGGAAGTTAGATGAATCTTCAAGAATGTCAAGGACCACATTCTTCGCATGTGATACCTGCAGCGGCTGATATTCCTCAGCTGCTTTAGGCTGGAAATGCGTATGGAGTGCTCTGCGTTACGTTGCAAAGTAAGTCAAGGGCCTATCCTTGAAAATATAGCGGACAACGAACCTACGCATCCGACGCCACCTTTCCCCGGCAGGAACTAAGCCGATACTCAGTCCACCGTTGAGCATTTCCCCGGCAGCAATGAGGTGAGGACGATCAGCTAGCAATCCACCCTGTTTCTCCATAATTTCCATCACAGCCTGCCACAGAACGGTGATCCTGGATATGACAACTCAGCTTGGAAGAACTGACCTTGTGACGACCGATGATAACGATTCTCTCAGTGCCTGCGCGAATGGTGACCAAAGGACCATACTCGTCAATCCATCCCGCTACAGTGAGAAACGGACTGAGCAACAATGGGACATAATTAACACTAGACAAGCACGAGTTAAGGGTAAAACCCTACTTGCGAGGGGGTACGAAGTGTCCCCGTAGTCTCCAAGTAGAAGGAGAAGGCGGAAGAGGGAGGCCGCTCTCTGATTTATGAAGATTGACCCAAGCAATCACTGCTGATACTGCGCCGAGACAAGCTGCAGCACCGAGGATGAGCTGCGTGTTGTCAGAAAGGAGGATGTCAGGCAGCTGTAACATGACTGATGGAAGGATCAGAGAACTAGTTCTGAGTTCGGCATCCTTGGTTATTAGTACGGCTAGTAGTTATATTATTGCTACTGGTGGGGCGAATGCGGACTTGTTATCTTTGAATCTGGCCCGGCGTCGGGGTCCACTCGAGATAGATCAGATGAGGTTGGTGCGATATTGGTTGATTCGGCTGGAATGGTATGAATTGCTCGGATATATCTGCTCAAGGCGCCTGTGATGTGCGAGTGGGAAAAGATAATGCAACGTTTTCAAGTTCCGCAGGCAAACCCAATACTAGAGCCGCTTCTGTGTATCAAATGATCTTTAAGTTGTTGGAAGCGCTCCGAGTCTGGAGGTCCAAAGATGCTGCAACGGGCGATTTCTGGACATGGTTGTTCGCTGTATCTGAGGCCTGACCTAGATCAAGCATAAATAACACGGCCTGACTACACATTCAATGACAGGGGTTTGCAGCGTGGGCAATAGAAGAAGCATGCACTGGATGAGTCCGTGTAGTGGCAGTGTGAGCCAAGTAAGGTGCATGGCTGGCATTGAAATTGATGCCGCGTCCGCATTGCAATTGTGTGCTCACTCTATCGCAACCGCGACGATGCATTGTCTTTTGGACCTTCCAAGCGAACTACTATGTCACATATCCAAGAATCTAGCAAATGATGAACTTCTAGTGCTTTGCATAGTATCAAAGCAGCTTCATTTTGCTGCACTCACCGTTTACTTCGATCGGTTCGCCGGCGTCAATGCCCCTACGACCGCACCTGCCAGTATCTGCCAGCCAACTATAGCTGCATTACGCGGGCTTTTGTTGGCACTCTGGGTGAAGAAATGTAATTCTGTCTGCTGCACTGTCAACAGTTACACCCAACTCAGGTTCCTTACACGCTTCATCTCAAAGTTGGAGCCATTCCGCAACCTCCATTTACGCTTTGGGCGTGGCATGGAGCCATACTCGAGACATGTCATATTCGGACTCATAGATCTAATGATTGTCATCAAGAAACTGGGATGCGAAGATATGCTCATAACTGGGGGGCACACAGACAGAGCATGGGTTCCAGGAGTAACAGATCTGACCCGCGCTTTGCGCTTGGAAGGCGTGGTGAGCACTGTGGATGTAAGTTTATCGTATTCTCCCCTTCTTCTGCTTGTTTGCTTATTACTACGCAGACTGTTGCCAGATTTTGCAGGAAATTGTTTCGCCGTCACAAACGTGATGAGAATTACTGGATAACAATAACACCTTCCCTCACCACATTGAAGACAGTCAACCTTTCAACAGACTACTTCTTCGCGCCATTTATGAGCACATGGACCATTCGGACACTCAATGATTCTTCTATCACTTCGTTAACACTCAATCTTCGCTTTCGCAATGCGCCGAAGTGGACCCATATCCTGTCAATGCTCCGCCTTCGCCACCTTCGAGAATTTGTTATTTCCTCCAATTCATTGTCGCTCCAATGTTTGACACAGTTTCTGCGACGTCATAGCGGGCTCACCTCACTGACCACGAAAGGCCTCTCTTTGGAGGACAATGATGCACAGAATAAATCGGTCTTCACCATTAATGCCCTCCCCAAACTTAGGACACTCATGGGATTGCCTAATGACATTGGGCACATCCTCCGTCTTCAACCTGGCTTCAAAATCCTGAAACATATAAACATCAGCGACCCTGATGCGGATGGTTACATATCTTCTTTGAACGACTGTCTCGACGCGATGGTAGCCAGAGACAAAGTTTACGTGACCTCGATAGCATTCAAGACGGAACACGCGTCTTGGCTGCTGTCACAGAGCAGTGCAGATTCGGAGAGGGTGATGCCGCCCATTGCATCCCTCACGATTATTTGGAAGGGCCAAAATGAGGAGTTGCCCCCGCCTAGTTTCACTGCCGCATTGGCTGGGTGGGTAGCATTGTTCCCGACGCTGGAACATATCCACTGGGGAGTGAAGCGGGACCTTGAGGGATCCCAAGCTGAAAGAAACATTGCCATTGCTATTATCAACCGTTGCCCTCGTCTCAAGACCTTGGAATTGCTGAGAGATCCCCCTGTTCGTAAAAGGCAACCTCCTCCAGTTGATGTGTGGCTCAGGGACGGTACGTGTTTGCCTCCTGTTGAACTCCCAATCTTACGTGTGTACTGTGAAGATCCCTTGTCGATTCGACAATTGGCATGGTCTCAGGACATTCAGCACAGTGAGCAAATCGTGTGTTATTACGATTAAGACTGAGCTAAATCCGTTTGTATCTAAGGTGCTGCCTCTTGTTCTTGTCGTGATAAAGCTCGGGGATAGTCTGTAACATCCTTATTCTGTCCGGGTATGCAACATATAGACCAAGTGTGTTCCAAATACTGATCATCACTAGCACTGTGCGCGACAGCTTAGATAGCGAATACCGTACATCATAACCACAAGCTAACCACTACCTGTTAACCCTGGCGGGAAACCCGAGAAATCTACCTGGTCTTGGACTGCTTGACCAGCGAGTGTATATGATATACGTAGTCGTAGCCGAATATTGGACTTTTGCATAAAAATTAGAAAGTGATGTCAACATCAGGAAACAAGGGGATACGTACACCAGGCGGCGCCATCACACGCATTTGTTGAGTTTCCGTGGTACCTGGCTGAACATCAGAATTTGACATGGGAAGCATCTGCAGTTGCTGTGACTGTACAATAGCTCAGTGGGATCACCAGCTTGTTGGCTCTTGATCCTTACCTTTGGAACAGCGGCCTGGAAATTAAGCCCGGTAGCAGTGTTCGAACCGGAAACTTGAAAGCGGGCCATGATGTTGACGACACCTGGTCGCGCAGCTGAGGTTTGAGGCGTAAGGGTAATTTTGAGCTCCTGTTTCTCATAGGCGGTATAAGAGGTTAACCGTGGTGCTGGTGGGTGTTGTTGCTGCGGGGAGGCCCGGGGAGGCGCCTGGCTCTGTGGTTGTGGAGAGAAGGCGAAAGCGGCAGTGGAAGGAGCAGGAGCAGGAGACGCCGTGGAAGGGGAAGAGTCAAATAAACCAAGAATATCTTGGACACTGCTCTTCTGGGGCTGTGGTGAAATGGAGGGTGTGCGACCGGGCGTCGGGGACGGAGCAGCAGGACTGCTGCCGAAGATCTCTGCGAGGAGGTCCTGATTATTGTGCGTTGCCTGGCCATTGACGACAGGCGTCGGCGGTGCTACCTCGTCGCCAAGAAGATCGGTATCCTTCCCACCTTGTGTGGACCCAACTGGCTTATTTTCGCTGACTGAGAAAACGTCAGAACATTGTCAAGTCGGATTTTAGAGTCTACACACCAATGCCCATTACAGTAGCTTTGAGCTCTGGAGGTGGCATCCGTTCTAGGACGCCACTCCTTAAATCGCCCAAGGTGAACAAACTTGCGAATTCAACGGCGCGTTGCTGCAATTCCAACTCTGGGCTAGTGGTGTACATGGCGAGAACCTCGGCAACTCGCTGTTGTTGCGGCGAACTTGTTGTCGGTCTGGAGGCTAACTTCGTGATACTTGCCATGAGGAATTGACGAGTAAGGGAGTTTGCGTAGGGCGAATCTAGGGTGGTAAGCAGGAGATCCAAAAGGTCCTTGTCGGTGATCTAAAAGAAAGAAATTATCAATTATCAATTCCAAACGCAGAGTTTATCACTGACCTGCTTGGGCTGATCCTCGTCCACGACACCACTGTCGAAGAGCACATCGCCATATTCACCGATTACCCACAGAGCAGCCAATGTTAGTGACTCTTGTGAGATATCATCCTGGAGAGCAGTATACAGCTTGGACGATGTGTATGCTTGCAGCTCCGGGGTATGAGCAACAAGACGTATAAAAGCAGAAAGGATCTCCTCGCGGACAAAGTTTCCGGCCTGACATGAGCTTCAGTGAATAGATACTTTTGACGCTAGAGAACCAACTTACCAATTTGAGCACCCTAAGTACAGTATCGATGTGCCACCGTTTGTTTGGAGCGAATCGCTCTGCAGCGAGTGATATCTGTGTTGTCATGCCAAGCTTGAACTCGTCGTCCGCAACCTCAAGGAAAGCAAGCAGCTCGCGAATGAGGATCCGCACGTTCTGCTCATTGATGAGCGCATATGATAATTCGAGAGCACGCCGCCGGATGGATATATCACCATCCCGCAGGCAGTCTAGAATGATATTTCTGTGCCGTTGAACTGCATTGGTGTCCATCCCGACCACTTTATTCAAAGTGTTCAAAGCAACATAGCTGGGCAAAGTCAGTGAATATACCTTCAGAATGTTATTGTAACCGACCGAATGTTATTGTCCCGGTTACCCAAGAACTTGCCAAGAATGTTAATAGCCATGACGCGTAGACCAGAATCCGCTTCGATCTCAAGGATCGTCAGGACAGTTTCATATAATATTGAATTCCCGACATTCTTGGTCGAATCAGTATTAGTTGCCACCTGCGCCAGGATATCATTCATGGTCTCGCTGGCACGTGCATCACCCCTGCCAAGTAGACGAAGCAATCGCAAAACTTTGACTTGCAAGAATGGGTCTGTGATACCAGAGACATCATGCTCGGGGCTGTATCCGGTGGTGACCAAGGCTTTTAGGTTACGAACAAGTAGCGGCACAGCCTGCGAGCACGTGAATAATAAGATTGCTAGCACGAGAGAAAGCACTTACATTTCGGAATTCATTCAGACAATTCTCGTCGATCTGACACATTTCGGTGGTCAGTGTTATTGCTGTAAGTAGCACACCGTGGTTTCGATCAGTGAGGAGATTCTTGGCTTTCGAGATAAAGTGATCGGTAAGGTCAGGAACCTTCTTGATGACGCGAAGAGCACACAAGGCAGCCTGGAGTATATCTCAGTCTAACAACACGAAACACGATGTAGATGGGCAGTTTGCGCACCTTTTTGCGAATGTAAGTGTTACTTGAGCCCAAAAGCTTCTCTATCTCATTTGCCAAATCTCGCGACATTTCCTCCGAAGCTATGTTTGCGAATGTGCAGAGTCCCAAACCAACGACATACATATTTGAGTGGTTCATATCACTGCGAGAGTCGATTCAAAAATAGCGGATCATAAACATGACACATACTTCTTCAACGAGTTGGTAACGAGAGTCAGGACCTCTTGGTTCTCGTCCAAAAGCAACATGATGCCCAAATATCCAAGGCGTTTATCCGTGAATCGGGGGCTTGCGACCAGTTTCAGACATTCTATTTGACCAAAATGGGCGGGCGACCCCAGCATGTGGATGTACAGCAGTTTTGCAATGTTGTTATGTCGTGCGTAAACATCTTCCTCTCTGAATGAAGCCCGGATGGCGGCTGATTCTTGCTGGATAAGGGCCCGCTCATCTGCGACGGTCTGCAAGAGTCTAAGGTGACTTCAAGACCGTGGATTTGAAAGATCTACCTTGCAGGCCCTTATTCCTTTGATCAAGGCTGTCTGAATGCTTCAGTCAACAGTTCCAAGCCATCATTCAGGACCACTCACCCTTGAGATTATGGTACACCATGGCTGCGCGCGTTCACTGGAAGCGAGGTCAGATTCACCGCAATATTGAGAGGTCACATGCGTGACGTAACGTAATTGTTGTGATTGTGACGTGACGTAAATGATAATTGTAGCTAGAACCTCGCTAGAACCTCTTGCATTCTTCGATTAGTAGTAGTAAATGCGCTCGCTCCAAGCCAGCTATATTGTAGCTATCAATGCATCAAGTCCTGAAGGGTGATCAATATTCAGTTCTATTTGCGACTTGGTTCATCCGTGCTGGGGAGTACATCACAAACTAAGATATATCGGACTGTCAAAGTCAAGAGATCTTTTAAATTTGTGAGCTCCAGAGTACGTGGAGTCCTTTTGGTATTTGGAATGGTTGTGTCATAAGCTCGTTATGCTAAGTTTTGAGAGGTATTATTTTTGCAGGCTCACTCCGTCAAGTGAACAGGTACAAAAGGAGAACTTCGCGGAGAAGCCAATGCGCATGTCCTGTGCAATTAGAAAATCCAATATTTGTATCTGACACACCTCAGCGGTGGGTAGAACATCGTGTTGGTGAGAATATTTGGCTGTCGAGATAAAATAATCGGTATGGCCAGGTGCGGAGAGCGCACAAGCCTAAAGTATGCAACCACACGCACTCGCACACCAGTTGAAAGGATGATAGCCAACAACCTAGGTAAACGGAAGGCCAGGAGAGGGGGCTTCGACAGTATCAAGATTCGCCGTCGCTGCTGAGATGGATATAAGGGATGGCTTTGCGCCATATACCAGTGTGCGCACTAGAGTAGTCGCCAAACGATGTCATTCGCGGAGGCCAGCGAAATTCAAGGTGATCTTTCCAAGCAAATTACGAGGCAAGCACATCAGTCAGGTGTGGCCAGGGAATGTCGCAATCATGTAGGTGTCAGTGCAAAATGCGGCGAAGTCCAAGATGCGAGGAGAAAACAATTTAAGGTCCATATATCGAAACGCGCAGAATGGGGATCCCTTTGATGATTGCGATGAAAGGAGTTGTGTTCATCAGAAATTGCGCCTCGCAGGATAGAGATATGCTCTTGTGGAGGTGTCGCATCGCAGGACGGGATTAGCGGAATACTCGTATCACCTTAAGAGGACAATTGTCAGTCGGGCCACACCTCAAGGACCAATACATAACGAACATCGAAAGGGATGGTGACAAAGAGGTAACAGGGCCTGTCCAGGATACCCATTATGTGGAAGGATCAAATTCATTGTCGCGCAGGAGCTAGGTCCATCAAGTCGGTCAAGTAAACATCGAACGTCAAAGCCATACTTGGAGAAATCGTAGGGGTGGCCACGAAGGTCTTCAAAGGTGATCGAATTCCATGAGGCCTAGTACACAAGATCATCTAAATGGGGTCTCGAGAAACAGAGATCGAAACCTTGATTGGGCGAGAGAATCCAATTCCAAGTGATGTCATGAGGGATCGTAAAGAATGAAATTCATCACGATCTTATTCGAAAAAGTTACTAGCTAAACGTTTGAACGCTCATCAGCGGTGAGATCCAACGTGATTCGTGAAATGTCTGGAGATCCCTAACAGAATGTAGCCTAAGGTTAACACCTCCAAGTGCCCCATAAAACGTCGATGGAAGACGTAAAATGCAAATCGAAACATCGTGACACGAGTGGTGCCCATCGGAAAATGCACTGATCACTGAAGAAAGACACCATCATTCTCGCAGAGGCCCTGGTTCAAGTCGGAAAGAAACGTTTGTGCCAAATTAAGGTGAAATGTTTAATTGGGCATGAAATGACACGAGTGCCAAGGACAAATTAAGATTGAAGGAGAGATGGCAAGAATCGCAAGATGTATACGAGGAGACATGGCTAATCCAGTTCGAAAGCAGGGATGTTCTAAGGTAACCCAAGGGCCTGATACTTGAGAGAGGCAGAGTAATCGAAGTGGGAGGGGACCGCAAGAGGCTTTGGAGGTGGTCACTGTTTCGAATCCAAGCAAATTCTCGTGTAGTCAAAGTGGCACATTCCAGATTTGTTCGAGTGTACAATTTCGTGCTTTGGCGTCGCCCAGCTGTCACTTGAAATTACAGGTCAAAACCAGTGAAGCAAGTAGAAGTAAGGAGAGAAGAAAGACGGCCTTATATTACCAAACTCCATCAAAGGGTGTCAATGAGAAAGATCGGTGTGAATTTTTCTGCGGCGTGGACCTGTGAGCTGCAATGGTAGACATCCGTATTCCACTCGTGTGATTCCTCCATACTGCAAGCAAGGTCTGTGGGGTCATCTCAATGTCCACTGAAACATTCTGCAAGACATTAAGCTTGAATCAAGCTCAAAGACGAGCCGAAGAAGACTACAGTGTGCTCACGGTTAAGGTTGGCCTGGACCCTACAGAAGAATCTAAATGTGTTCAAACTGAGATCGCGTGAGTGGTTGATGAACAAAAATGTACAAGAGCGTTGAAACTCCGCCCTTAGTAACTGCTAATCACTTTCACTCCTCCTATAGTCTTGCCTGGCCATATCTTCTGTACTTCCTTTTTTTAAACCGCCATGGCGGATGTTGAACAACCTGCGAAACCTGTTTCACCGATATCCAACCTCTTACAGAAAATTGGCTTGACCCGCGACGATTTGAGCCGTCATAGCGACCAAATGCGTCAATTTTTGACTACTCAAGACGCGAAGTCTCTTCGCGTTTTTTCTGCAGAGTCTGCAGATGCACAACAGAGTATTGCTTCTGTTCTTGGCAAATCTCGCTCCTGTTCTCATTCTAGCTCAAATTCGCGTCAAAACGCGTCCACTGCTTCTCAAACTCCTCCCCCTTCCACGCCTGTCAAATCCGAGCCCGTTGAGCCCGCTATCCCGCTCCGTCATATGGACAGTATGGAAATGATCCTCGAGAGAAGGAGCCGAAAAGTAAAGCGCGATAAGCGGGGAAAGAAGGACAAGGACCGCAATGCACCTTCTCCATCCCCTGCAAGCACAGCTTTCAGCCTTGACGCGTTCATGCAATCACGCGATTTACGACGCGTCCCATCTTTGGATCAATCTGATTCATCTACCAACATAGCTTCATTGGTGTGTACCATCTACATAGCGCGCCGTTTTCGTTGTTGCTGTCGCTTACGTACACTGCTGCATTCAAGGATAACCACGAAGATGAACTCCCTCCTCCTGTCACTCCTCAGCACCGCAAGTATTATAGAGACTATGATACCGTAGAGCATCCATCGCGTCTCAAAAGGGTATGTTCAATTTTCAATTTTCACAATTACAATGAATATAAATTTGCTTCAAGGGTTCTTACACCCCCCGAGACCAGTCGCCAACTCCCACGCGCCACCGTTCTTGCTCAATATTTGATCCACCGCATGCGGCGAGTATTGCAGACACTTCAAATGCGAACTTTATCACCCCCCGCCGCAACGCCTATTACAAGTCTCCTCTACCTTCCTCTTCTCCACCTCAATCTTCTCCATTCTCGACACCCTCTAAACCTATTGTTAACCTTGTGTCATCGCCTGGGCCCATGGGCCCCCTCCCAGACGAAGATGATTACGAAAATCTTCCATATACCCTTCCCCCCGGTCCATATTCCACGAAGAAACCAGATCTCTCTTACGCAGCCCTTATCGGCCAAGCAATACTTTCTTCGCCAGATCATCGGCTTACCCTACAGGAACTTTACGATTGGATTACGATCGTGTATCCTTATTACAACCGAAGCGAAATGACGTGGATGAACTCTATTCGTCATGTCCTCAGCACAACCGTATGTTTCCGCAAGGTCCCCCGTGATCGCAGTGTTGGGCGCACACTCTGGGCAATTTGGGATTGCGATCTCGAATGTTTCGCTGATGGCGGTTTCAGGAAAGAATTTTGTGCAGAAATCAAGGAAGCCAACAAGAAGACTGCTCCTAAGAAGCGCGCAGCGGAAGAATCAGTGTCTGGTCGCAAAACGAAACGACAGAAGAAAGGTGCTGCACCTGCACCTGCTGAACCTCCGACAAGCTCGCCTGTACAAGAAACTTCCCCTGCCTTCGCAGGCTCCACTCTACCGACCCTTGTGCCGTACTCGCAACTCCTCCCTCTTTTTCCTCCTCGCAGTTCTGCGCACCATCAACCTTACTACCAAAACTGTGTACAGCTGCCTGCCGATGTGATATTTCCTCCATTACCACCATCATCGAATTATGCCCGCGCTAGTTCATCGTCATTGCCTCCTTCATCTGCCGTCAAGAGCTCTGATGTGGCGCAAACATCACCGATCCCCCCTTCCTCCCTCCCCGCCCTCACGCCAAGTAAAAGCTCTTCCAGTCCGCAGTTGTCCTCTGAGGACCATCTCTTTTTTAACCTGGATGGCGGCATGAGCCCTCGCATCGAGTCAACCCCTCCGCTGGAGTCTGGAATTACCCTACTAGACACTGATAGACGCAACTCAAAGGCAAGTTTACCACCTCCCAAAACGCCTCCAAAGGTGCGCACATTCCTCTTGTCCGTATTTTTGTCTAATTATAGACTGTCTGTGCAGAAATCCATTGGACTGCCTCCCGTGCCAGTATCTCCCACGCTTGACCGTCGCGGCAAAGTCAAGAAAGCCAAGCCACCTGCTAAAGATTGTCCTCTGCCCATTTTGCCAACCTCCATATCACACCGACCAATGACGCCCCCTCCCCGTCCTTCGACGCCTCCTCGCAGGGGTGGGAGCAGCACTGTACAACTCTCGCCCATTCGTACGCCCTTATCTCATAAAGGCCTCCACATGAGTCCCTCCGCAAGCCTCGCGCATTACAAATTCAATCTTGATCCACCTCCCTCCGCCACCTTCCGCCCGGACGACGGGATTAACCCTGCTGTATTTGATACCGAGAATATCCGCACACCATCGCGCAAGCGTGGTTCGCATGCACATGGACATCATCATAAAGATACCTCCATCCTGTTCCCGCCTGTAACGCCCAAGAAGCTGGTCTTTCCTACGCATAGTTCCTCTGCAGAGTCGCCTTTCCGCACACCTGGATCAAAGTCTATATTTGATCCGCATGATCCTGGGGCAATACTCGATGAGGAGCTGGCGCGGCTTGGTGCAAAAGGGATGCAAGAGAGCCCAATTGGATTATTTGAGGGCCGACGTGGTCTTTTGTACGAGAGCCCGAACATGCCGAGCCCCGGGAAATGGGCTCGGTGGTTCTAAGTTGTTTGATTTCGTTCTGAGCTTGATCTTGTTTTCATGATTCCGAGTGTATTATCATGGTATTAGTGTGTCTGGACGATATGCTGTTGTTTCGTTCTACTTGTGTATCTTATCATTTCACTTTGGCGACTTGCTATTAGGTTATCAGGTTCTTGTCATCATCGTTGTGTTATTTGTGTCCTGCGAAGAGTTGCATCTCCATATGTTTACTATGATCTGTTTTCAGGTAGTATAGCACACGAGTGGAAGTTATAATGATCAGTTGTCGAGGAACGCATGTATTGCGGAATCAACGCTCTATTACATAATCTGAGGGGAACCTGTGTGATGTGCGGTTGCTGCTCCACTCCAACTCCACTCCGCCCATGTCTGTCGACCGCCTTGATCAAGCTACTAATAGTAGGGGCCTTTTCTTCACGCGCGCGCTCAGTGTCCGGAATCCCGATACCCATGGCTGCCAGAGGCTCACTGACACCGAACAGCTTGGATCAACAAGACAACTGGAGTTTAGATCTTGAGGGCGTGCTCCATCACGTGCGGAGTTTTGCGGGCAGTCAGTTTGAAATAACGCCACTGGTCTCAACTCAAACGCCAGGGCCAAGGTGGTCAATTGAGATATCCTCAGACCAAGCACACGAGGCCAGTGCCACTCTCAATTTCAAGTTTACTGACTTTGAATCCGTCTTACCTATCAGACTGTCTTTGGTCTACTGCTAGTGCCGCAATCATCAATCATTATTGTCGTACTAGCTATAGTAACTATCATAGCCTGCCAGCTAGGATACTCCATTTCATTACATCATATATGCATGGCTGATGCCGCAATCCTTTATGGTCACTTCAGCCCAACTTGCACCATTGACACAACCATTGCGAGCGCACCACAGCAATCATAAAAGCTTGCTACCGCCGTTGGCCACCTGCCTTCAACTCTTTGCCGAGACATTTCAGCGTCTACTTCACCGTCGGCCATTACCAAGGTTCAGACAGGCCACCGCTAGTGCATCCTGCGGCAACCATGCCCTAATCCTAGTTTAATAACAAAGCTATTCCTGTTTGGAGGCGTTGCTTCCATCTTCGAAGGACAGTATCTGTTTTGCATACCGCCGTTGTATTGCCTTAGTATGACACAGCTCTGATATAATGATTTATTAATCCGTTTTTGCAAGGGAAGGCGCAACATTGAATTGGAACCCGTTGCACTCCCGTGCAACGCCGAAATTGAAATATTAGCATCCGCGGTTTCCGACCATTTTCTCCCACTTTCCCATCCTCAGGTCCGTTCCATAATTTGCATTTCTTTTTGGCTGCGAATTAATCTATCCCCACATCATTTATTCCCCCAAAGCTGGTGTGCGCAATCTTGCGACGGCCACAATAAGTTGGCAGCGTCTCATGTCTACGTCTAGGTCTAACTTTAGCATCGATGTTCTCTAAGCTGATCCGCCATACAGCACACTCTTGATCGTTGCTGAATGAAAATGAAGGCACATACCCGCTCCACGCCTTTCTAGGTCCCGGCTGATCACTGCCTGATCCTGTACCTTCAACAAGCCCCTCAGTTATTCCTAACGCAGATGACATTCATTTCTGCTTTTATCAGTACCAAGAAGCGCGCAGCTCATTTACAGCGTGCGATCATTCCTTTCAGACAGCATCTAGTTTGATTCCCTCGCACGGCATGCTTGACCTATCCGTCTGCATTCTTCTTTTCCTATGCTCGAAGAGTTGCCTTGAAACTGACGTAGCAACCTGACACTAGCACTGCTATAGGACATCTGCGGCCAGCTGGCTGTCATCTGACTTGTCCGAGTCATGGTTTCGTGATGCATTTATGGCACGTCACCAATTTTCAATGCGTCGGCAGGTAGTTGTTTACCCCAGAGCAGTACGCTATTGAAATTCGGATGGCCGGGTGCTGGGGATCGCTGAGTCAACTGTTTATGGAGTGATCACACGCCAGTCATCATCAATCGAAGTACAGCTGCTTTGAATCAGGATATACTCGAGGCTACCGCTGCAGGATAAAAGCTGAGAAGGTATGTGTCCCTCATCATTATCGTATCCTACATCACACTACTCTCCCGGGTGCGAGCACCACGGCCTATCGTGAATAACCACGATGTTTACTCCTATCTTAATCGCTTCCCTCGTTTCATTGATTAATGCTGCATCTATAGTATCTCGCTCACAATCCCCTCCACCCACTGTACTCGGCCCTCAAACTACAATAACCGTCGGTAATAAGGTCATCGCTCCTGACGGCTTCGATCGCTCGTGAGTCTATTGCCACGACACTCGAAGCTCATTCCTGATCTTCAACAGAGCAACTCTTGTCAATGGCATATTCCCTGGACCCTTGATTACAGCCCAGAAGGTGACCTTCACTCGACCTTTTTGTCATGCACCAGTACTGACCTCACAATAGGGTGATACCTTTGCCATTGAGGTAGTCAATGAGCTCGAAGACGAGACGATGTTCAAGAGTACCAGTATTGTGAGCAGTGTCAATCACCCACGCTTTTATTAATTAACCTTGTTTGCCGTAGCACTGGCACGGTATCTACCAGAATGGGACGAACTATGCCGACGGGGTGTCCTTCGTCACACAATGCCCCATTGCACAGAACCACTCTTTTCTATACACTTTCTCTGCCACGAGCCAAACAGGTACTTACTGGTATCATAGTCATTATTCCGTCCAATATGTAAGTAGCTCTCATTTTGCGCATGCAGTGGAGGACTGACCTGTGAAACAGTGTGATGGTCTGAGGGGAGCCCTGGTAATCTACGATCCCGATGACCCATTGGCATACATGTATGATGTCG
Source organism: Suillus luteus UH-Slu-Lm8-n1 (assembly GCA_000827255.1). Lineage (NCBI taxonomy): Eukaryota > Fungi > Basidiomycota > Agaricomycetes > Boletales > Suillaceae > Suillus > Suillus luteus. The sequence continues at coordinate 39,347 of KN835348.1, forward strand.
ACGATGGTGAGCAAATAATCAGTCCATGTTAACTCTCTATGCCCATCATGTGTTACCAGCAAGTACTGTGATCACGCTTTCCGACTGGTGAGTTTTAAGTACATTGGTAACCTACCCAACTAAATTAGCACTAGGTATCACGTTGTAGCCCCCGTCTTGCGCAACATCATAGGTCCCCTCTTCGACTCTTCACTTATTAATGGACTGGGTCGTTATGCAGGCGGACCCGCGTCTGAACTGGCTGTAATCAGCGTCGAACAAGGGAAGCGATATCGCATGCGGCTGGTTGCAATGTCCTGCGACCCCAGTTTCGCGTTCTCCATCGATGGCCACAACTTCACTATTATCGAAGCGGATGGACTGCTGACTGAACCACTGGTGGTTGATGAGCTCCAGATTTTGGCGGGTCAGCGTTACTCTGTGGTTCTGATAGCCGATAAGCCCGTGGATAACTACTGGATGCGCAGTCTTCCTAATTCGGCGAATGCATCCTTCGTGGGAGGAATGAACTCTGCTATCCTGCGCTACCAAGGTGCCCCGCTGGTCGACCCGACCACGGTCAATACATCCCAAACTCCATTTATAGAGAACAACTTGCATGCTCTGATCGATCCCGGTGCTCCTGGCATCCCAGGGTACGGGAACGCAGATATCAACCTCAACTTCCAGGTTAACAATGCCAGCGGATTTTTCTATATCAATGGTGTCGCATACAAACCCCCTACTGTTCCTGTTCTACTCCAAATTCTCAGTGGAGCTCAAGAACCTTCTCAGCTGCTTCCAAACGGAAGTGTAGTGGTCCTAGAAGCTAACAAAGTAGTGGAGTTGACACTGTCAATAGTAACCGGTCCAGGTGGTCCCGTGCGTCTTTCCTTTCATTTGATGCTTATGTGTCTGATCTATTATTTACCAGCATCCCATACATCTTCATGGGGTAAGTTCACCGTGTCTTTGATGACATATGTGATTGGTGCTGATCATCATCATTAGCATGCCTTTGATGTCGTACAGAGCGCGGGCAGCAGTACCTTCAATTATGTAAACCCAGTTCGTCGCGATGTGGTAAGCGCTGGCAACGCTGGGCAACAAATGGTGATACGATGGACGACCGACAATTCTGGTCCGTGGTTCTTGCATTGGTATGTCATTATTTTTCTTGAGCCATCCAAAACGGTACTAACTCCAAGCTAAAAGCCACATTGACTGGCACCTTGATGCGTATGTCCGTGAACGTTCCAGTGAAATACATGACTAATTATTCACTTTCAGCGGTTTTGCCGTGGTAATGGCCGAAAGCCCCTCAGACACCGCTGCACATGTGAACCCCGTGCCACGTAGGTCATACTTGAGGATATAGTACTTTCATGGCTGAACTGCTTTACAGAGGACTGGGATGAATTGTGTCCGGTCTTTTACAATTTAACACCCACGCAGTTGGGGGGTGGGGGTCAATCTGCCTATGCAGAAGCAGCTAGTATTACCACTCTCCTCTTCCCACCATCACCCTTCCCACCACCACCCTCCCCCTAATTATAGTAGCCCACATTATAATTTTTTTTCGTTTTTTTCGGGGGGGCCATCATGTTTACAGAGTATTTTTGTATTCCAGTGCAGCAGCAGCAGCCTCAAAGAGTTGAATCCATCTACAATAATCTGTTGCCAGTCAAATATATATAACAAATTGATATCCGACGGAAAATGAGTTCCCCCGTACCGTAGTCATTAATCAAGCAACCGAATCAAACTTCGCTGCAAATTTAGGGGGAGAGATGCCTGGTGGGTTGTCGTCACTAGAAGAACATGGTTTACCAGGGTCGAATTCATGCTCAGTTAGTTGAGTGATGTGAACCTCCATCCTCCTCATTGAGTACTGCTGTTGGTCAGCATAGGAGATGCGACCCCGGCTGCGCCGGGCGAGGTAATTGCTAAATGAGCTGGAGGGCTCTTGGCTGGCTTGGGAGGAATTTTTGGTGATGGTGATACGGATGATGACCATGTAGAATGTGATGGAGATGATGGGCATGATCTGGGTGCGGGTAAGGGCGCAGTTCTAGGGGCTGTAGTATGGGGTGGCGTACCATGTCTAACAGGACATAGTGTCCGTGGTTTTGGGCGATGAAACAAACGAGCGCAGCCAGGAGTGATAATGAGTATAGGATGCCGGCATCAAGTATGACGCGCACAATCGGCCACATAATCCCTGTTGCCAAAGCCACATTCGTCATTTGCCTTCCTATGCTCCAAATTCGATAGGCAAGCAGGGCTACATGTCTGTCAGTAGCTGCCGAAGAGGATGTTCTGGGAGGCTTACATGTGCTAAGGAGGTTCGTGAACAGAGTAGCGGCGAGAAATGAAGTGATCCATGGTCCGGTGCCAGGGGCAAAGATGTTCTCTTTATTGACTGTTGCTTGTGAGATCGAGTAGACAGATCCTGCTCCAGTGACTGGCCGGTGGGTAAGGAGAATGATGTTGGCGAACAAATGTAGACACACCAGCGACAGAGCACCACATCGCACATGGGATGATTATGATGTACCAGGACTGCCAGACCACGTAACATCGGTAAATCTGGAAAACATGGGAGGTTCAAGAGAGAGCGGCAGTGTCTACAGCACGGAACTTACCACAACACCATCCCCGACTAGGGTCTGTAGCGTATACAGCAAGTTCTTGTAGACGAAGCTCCATTGTGCGACGTCAGAGAAAAACGCGATGGGACCACCAAGAAATGTGGAGCGCTGCTGCACCAGACCTTCTTCTGTCCGGATGATGTCGATTATCATATGCTGAGGTTGGCTCGATTAAGGCTCTCTTGTCCACTTAGATATTGCTTACCGCAGTGCTAAATAGAAGCAGTGAACATGCTACAGTGGCCATCCTGAGGTTGGCGGCACGGCTTATGTTTCGATGAAACAGAGCCCATGATGTTCCTATGAACATTAGCAGGGAGAACCCTAATCTGAATGTGAGAAAACACCGATAATCTGCAGTTCAATCTTCTCTTTACCATACAGCATTCCCTCTAGCACAGTCGAAATAACTGATGCTGTGTCCAAAGGAATATTACTGGTTTGCGCCATCGTGAATCAACTCATGGAACAGGGAGGAATGCGACGAGAAGCCATCTGCATGGACTCTGTTCTTATAATTGCATGGGAGTTACTCAGATCCGCTGTACTTGACCATCTGATCTGTGAGTATCGTCCGTCACCTATAATAGCCCTACATACATGTAGTCTCTGGTAAAGCTTTGTGGACCCGAGGAAAGTTTGATGACCGTTTTGCCCAAGACTATGATGGTGGCACGCGACAATGCATGAGAGCGGGGATCAAGTTCACTCGCAATTCCGAGTCAGCTTGTGATGATGCTGGTTCAACCAGACAGCAAAATTTGGTCACCACCGACTGGGGCACTAAAAATCGAAGGAACTCCGCGCCCCGGCAGACTGCCAGAAACCTGGCTCAAAATACATTATAGTGGTGCTGATGGTGAGAACCGAGATTAATGTACGTTGATATTGATGCTACAGTGCGGATTATATATATAGCAGATATCGACGGCACCGCGGGTCTATCCGGTCTATATCGGGGTCGAGAAATGGAAGATCCAGCCCCTTCAAGTTGGTGAGTCCATTATCATTGTATGCGGCAAGTTCTATGTAGTCTGATGGCAAAAGAACCCTTCGTCAGAACCCCTGGAAAACCACGCTCCATGGTATAATCCAACAAAAGCACATCTAGGCAGGGCAATTTCCAGGACTACGTTCACGGCCACCGTGATAACAGTCCACATACTATGAGCGGACAAGGCCGCCGGACCTGGCGCAACTTGTCGGATAGCGTTTGAAAAGCGTGTCCAAGTACACGAGCACAACGCTCCACATTGGAATATGCCTTGCGTTTGTTTTGCCCACAGATCTGGTAGGCTTATAAATAAATTGCGGCACAGCTCAATGTTGCGAGTTGTCGACGCCAGCCAGCCAAGACATCAACATAACAACGCAGTGTGGGTATCATGTGATGTAGTGCAGCACACAAGTTGGTTTCTCAGAGATCTCAAGAATCAAGTTGTATCCACTCAGCTTCCGTCCAGCGAGATGCTAAGCTTCGTTCCCCTTCCATGCTTGAGTGAGGAGCTCAGAACACCCCAGAACGATATTCAAAATGGAAAGGCAGCGCGGAAACCTGTCGAATATTCTTCAACGTAATCCCTTTACAGTTACTAGTAGGAAGATGCACGTACTAGTGGCCCCAGTCGCAGGATATGAGCGCGTCGTTGACATAGTAGCCTATACTTGACTGGGATGTATCTTACATAAACCGAACATCAAATTGCCCTTCGACAACTTTCGGTCATGTTACTGTCCGTCCCTCACCACTGGTGATTGAATGAACAGCATTTGTCTTGAGCGAAGCTGTAGGCTCTTCTGTAGGGTAACTCGGACTGCTCGCCTACCAGACACTTTGGATTCTTGTTGCAAATTTCCGAATGACACGGCGGCAACACCTGAATACAGAGTCCGCGCAACACCCTAACCCGTAACACTGTTACAAGTAGACACTAATGTAACAGGAAGGTATGAGACGTTGAGATGGCGAAGGTCATCACCAAATTGAGTGCAAGTCTGGGGTGGGCGAATGTGGCCTAGTGCTGGCTACTCAGTGAGCAGATTCAAGGACGGCGAATCCGCCATAATCATCAAATAGTTCAAAGCAAAATCAAAGATGCGGCCGCATCGACTTGCAAGGATATTTGAACTCCGCATTTGATTGTTTGAATTCACCATTCAAATTCCGAATTGTCCTCGGCCGCGGTCTCGGAGCCACGAGTAGAAAGGCAACCCCAATAAAAATTCGGAGAAAACACTTTGAATCACTATTCACGTATATATGGAAAGTCAGACAACCGTGCTCACATTTGTAAGCATTTTGGTCATGTGCATCAAAAAGACTCCGAACACCTCCAAGATATATTGCAGCGGTATACAAGACAAGAAACATTCTATATATCATGCGCCAATCAAATCTTCATTCACTGGCTAGCCTCTGGTTCCCCTAATACTGCTGGCAACCGTGCAAGTCCAAAGCCACTCCATGTACAATAGTCATTACAAACATGCTTTTTCTCGAACATACTGACTTCGTTTTCTATGTTGCCGTCGCCGAATGTGTCCTTGCCTTGGTTAACCGAACTGGAGTTCTTCAGTATGAGTATCTGCGTGCT
>KN835349.1:0-44569 GCA_000827255.1 Suillus luteus UH-Slu-Lm8-n1
ATGCCAAGAGGCCAAATGTTCGGCGCTTGAACTTCATGCTCATCCAATTTAGCTGAGTTGTAACTTGTTGTCAACGCACATTGCAACACTCACTGTACATATCCGTATGTCTATCTGTTCACATCACCGATCGCACTTCGAGAATGGCTGGCGGGAACGGCGCACTGGTAGAGGTATGCCTCATATCAGGGCATTTTGGAATTGGGAGATGCGAGGGAAGTCCTTCAAGGGACACGGCTGGGGATCCCATAGATTCTGAAACTGTAATGTCATGCATAGGTTCTCAATTGAAATTGACAATGAAAATAAATTGAGAAATGCAATGCTCGTGACTTAGATCCATCCAACCGTGGTCTGTCTACTATTACCCATGTATACTCCATCATGCACATGAACCAACAACCGCTACCGGACAACATGAATGACTTGCTCGTCCACCAGTACCCCATGTGGCACCTCTGTTCAGTTCCCATGAATGTAAGAATGAAAACTTGTCGTCGCCCTCAACCTTATTTGTGCTCCCTCAGGCTGGAAGGCGGGGTGGCTATGTCTATCAAAAGATAACAATTTAAATAGTAAGCGCTCAACCCGATGTCGGATGGTGCACAGCTGATAAGACTTCACACTCTCTAGGCTATTATAAGCGTTCACCACGACGACTGGCATACCGTGCGAGTAGTGAGGAGTCCAGCCGAAATATAACAGCTACTCTCTGAATCTCCAGTCTTGAATTCGGGTGTGATGACTGTTCGTTGACAGCCAACCATTGAGAATATCGTCTGGAAATCAACTGGAAGCGCAAGCAAACTCGATACCATTTTGCTAGTACATCTTTCATTGCATCTAGTTCCGAATCCTAGTGCACCAACGAGGGACGAACACCTCAATCCCCACGACTCGGAGGCAATCGCGAGGCAACCTGACGAATTTCCCTTTATCATATTCACTCCAACATCCCTCATCCTTTTCGAATTCTCCATTCCATCCGCACAGTGTCATGTCGGAAGAGGCTGCCGCTGCCCTCCGCTGGAACAATAATGTGTCTGGTTCGTCAGGTCTTTTACCTGTTTTGTCGCATCATTGTGCTGAAAATCAATTGCAGTAGCAGCCATTGCCCTGATATCCTATGAGTACCGTTAGTAGCCTTGGTCAACCTTGTACTCTCGCTGAGCGAAAAATCATCTAGTTCTTTTGTTGGACAAGGAGGTAATAAAGAACTTCTCTTCTGTCAGTCGAACGCTAATGGCTATGATTATCGACATAGGTCGAGTATGTTTGGGTCAGTGCCAGACCACTTCTCTGGACGATAAATCTAACCCAAAGACTACCTACTTCCCCAGAAAAGACCATGGTCATTGATGTCATGCCTGTACCTTGTCGTGAGTTTCGCCTTGCCATATCCTTTAATCAAATGTACGATGTTTCTTGCTAGGTTCGTTATCTTGGACTTTTCCTCGCAATGTACGTCTGTGGCCGTCCCTTCACACTGTACACATCATGTTGACAAGTTTTCACACCAGGGTGTGTGCCTGCTGTATGTGCCACTAGCCCATGTCAACTCGAGCCATCATTGACTGACTTGCACTAGGGGGAGGTCTATTGTACATGCCTGAATCAGTGAGTATATATATTTCTCCCGCTGTTCAAGAACTTTAGCTCAAAATATTTTTCAGCCGTACGTCCTTAGTTCATTTCACAACTAATTAAATCCCTACAGTTGTCCTCTTATCTAGGTGTACGTAATCATTTTCAACTCGAAACGCACTCGCTCATAATGTCCTTGGAATAGGCTACGATCTTATCGTTCTTATTGAATGGGGGTTTTCAGTGTATTTTTGCTTTGCGGAAAGTAAGTTATACATTTTGCATCTCGCTATGCGTATCAATCCCGTATCCGCAGTCATTCTCATCTGGCGACTTTATGCCCTGTGCAACCAGTCAAAGCTTGTACTTCATATCCTAGTAGGATTGTTCGTGCCTATCGTTGCCCTCTCGATAGGGACAGACATCTATTTGTATAGTCGACGCAACGTGTTCTCTGGTAAATGTATACTCCGATCGCTTTAGCTGCAAGCTGACACCGCCTTACTCCATAGTGAAAGAAGTAATGACTCCGATTACCAAGTACTGTACCCTGTCCTTCAACATAGGACCCATGGTTGCGGTCTATACTTCCATCCCCATCATGTGCTATGATATTTTCCTCGTCATTCTCGCGGCTGCCACTCTCGTGAGACACCTTAGAGAACAGAAGAGAATCAAAATGAGGCCTAATACCTACGTGGTAATGATTGTCCGTTATCATATCATGTACTTTGCTCTGTAGGTTCCGCTTCATCCGTTAGGTTCTAACAGAATTGATCATGTCTCGCTAGGAATCTGACGAACCAAATCTTATTGGTGGTATTATGGGCTGGCCTTCCGGTATGATACTTCCCAGTTAGGCAGAGATCAATTAACGTATGCGTTCGCAGACGCCGGCAATGAGTCTCTCAGAGCTCTTCAACGGCACCGCGCCATTTATTCTCGCGCCCCGTCTCATCATCAGCATCTGGGACACGCATGCCAACGACGGGTGCGTACATGTCAGCACGACGTTCGCCGATTGTGTATGTTGGACTTCGCCGCCGAACTTCGAGCAGCACGAGATGGATCTTTGCGTCGGGAACCCTGAATCCACGTGCAGCATAGAGAAAGAAGCGGTCGAGGCAGGGACTCCGTAGCATGAGGACACATTATTATTTATATTTATGGATGAATTACTTACGACGATCACTTTTAGTTATAAGGAGTTCATGGTTTTGTTCTTGAGTGTGACTTTGCAAGATGTGCTAACTCCGAAATCCGCAGAAGCCCGCCTTGGTCATCTGAGCTTCGGTCTATGCCAGTGACGTTGTAAACCAACTTCATTGTTTGGTAGCCGTCTCGCACAAGAGCTTGATACAATTAGCAAACGAAAGACCTACGGCTGTACAGGCGACTTAGCACAGTCCTATGCAAGTCCTATGAGTACATTTGAGAAGTTACGGTATGCATAAATTGCAGTCTACTTGCGACGAGTTAACTTAGGCCTGAGAGAAGCGAATTCGCTGACGGTACGAATGTGCATGAAATATGAATATGTGAACCAGAAAACAGCAACAATCTACAGATGGTATGCCAGCACGAGATTCGATCAACATCCGCCATTTGAACGCAACAAATCAAAGACAATGCCCAGGTTGTGCTAGTGATTGCTGTATTTAAAGTCGACGCTCGAGTGCATGAACTGATCAGTGGTCTTGGCGGGGCAGTACTGGCAGCCCTCTGCAGATTCGGGATTCGTGAAGTACCCGCCGGCGAATTCCATGAACGGATCCATGTACTTGCTGCATGTCAAACTCTTCGGTGGGTTGACAGAAACAGTTTCAATGGAGGGGCAGCTGATCTATTACCCGCGCTACGAGGACCAAGATGAATATGACTATTCCGCAAAATGAAAAGAAAATTAACCGACCTTGACCAAGGAGACCCTCGATGATATATGTGAAAGGAGAGACCCTGTACATCCATTTCCACCAATTACACTCGTTCAATAGCTGGACTACGCCATCATTCATGGACCATCAACATGACGTAGTGTGGTTCAAGACGTGTATCGCACGAGATCATGACAAAAATGATGAGAGTTGTGAAATACATGGATGTAGCTGGAGTGGTTAGCGCCATGGACGCGATGGTCTATCCAAAAGTAGTATAGTACAACGGGAAGGCGAAGGGAGCATGAGGAACGTGAAGCCTGCCCGGTCAGTGGAGTATCCGACGGTCCAGAAAGAACGCCGCCGGACTTGCCATGAAGGAAGCTTTGCAAGAAGCTGCGACATGACAAGAGTGGTCTAGTGATTCATTCTACTAGGTCGTTGACGGATTTCGTATACTGTGCGAATGTCAGATAGATGGCCATGTCCTTGCGACAACTCACTTTCCAGGATCAACTATGTCAATGTAGGCAATTGGAAGCGAGAAATTCCAAAAATTGCATCAAGCATCCGTCTGGTTGATGAAGGTCGCACGCAGTGAGCAAACTCTTTTTCGCCGTGGCTGCAACCTGCAGCGAACAATCAGCGGAGTTGGAAATAGTTAACTCATCAACTTCATCCACCCTGCCCCTGCCTTGAATCTTCGCTTGTGGCGATACGTGGTGTGTTGAATGCCCATTTAGCACCGACTTGATATGATACCCGAGGATCACCTGCCATGCCTGTCTCCTCATCTTGTGCATTTATATGACCTCAACATGGACTCGTCATCAAAATGAGGCAGTACGAACAGGGATCGCAGAGCGCTACGCCCTACCTATTCTTGTGCTAGACGCTGGATGTCAAACACTTTCGTTTAGTGGTTGATCACTGTCAGACACTGGCACATCCACACGCTCCGTTGATTCTCGCTGGCGGGAAAAACTTGATAGGTTGAAAGTCATAAGTATTTCCCATCTAATGTAGCACAGATGTGCACACTGTGCTACTCTGCAGGCAATGATAGCAGTCTCACAGTCGCTCTCATCCGAAGTCCTAAATTTGGGTGTGATAACCATTCGTTGATAACTAGATCGTTAATCAATCAGAATCGCGACTCAATAATAGCGATAAGAGATGAAAACCACGCCCTCACAGGGCAATCACGACCTTGGCAAGGAAAATCCCGCGTCTTCGACTTATATGTAAGTCACTCCAGCCATTTCTACATTCATCACTCATTTTAAACCACCTATTTCATGTGAAACATTGTCATGTCGGAACAACTTGAAGAAACTATCATTGGTCTCCGATGGAACGACAGTATATCTGGTTCGTCAGCCCCCGTTCACTAGTTGGCGAATGAATCATCATACTGAAAATCGGTTGCAGTAGCGCTCTTTACCGTGATGTCCTATGAGTACCGTTAGTAGCCTTCGTGAACTTGGCACTGCTGCTGAGCGAAAGATTATTCAGTTCTTCTTTTAGACAAGGAGGTAATAAATGCTTTCTTGCTGTTAGTCGAGTACTCACGGTATCATCGGTGCAGGTTAAATATGTCTGGGTCAGTAAATATTCAATCCCCTACTATTTGCGCAATAGTACCCGCCAGGAGACTGACTGAATTTTCAGAACAGACCATGGTCACTGATGTCATGCCTGTACCTTGCTGTGAGTTCGCTCAGCCACACTACTTTACGGTCCATGTATTATTTTATGCTATGCTAGGTTCGATATCTTGGCCTTTCCCTTGCAATGTACGTCATGGTGACTTGTGTCATTCAGATTTCACGCTGACACCGACGCTAGAATTTGGGGCTGCTGTATGTAGCACTGTGTCATTTGAGCCGTCCCTCGCTGACTAGTATCAGGGGGAGGGATGTTTTATATACCTGAATCAGTGAGTGCATCGATGCTCTTATGTTTAGAGTGTTCTAAGTATATCCGTGTTTAAGCCGTACGTTGCACTGAGTTTGTTTCCCAGCCATGTCCCAACTGTTGTTGACCTCTTTCATTCAGCTGCAAGTATATGTCATGTCTTCAAGGGAAACAATTTCCTTATCATATAATAGGCTACCACATTCTTGTTGTACTGGAATGGGGTGCGTCTGTATATTTTTGCTTTGCGGAAGGTAAGCCATGTGGTGGGCAACTAATCGTGCGTACTGATTTTGCATCCGCAGCCATTCTCATTTGGCGTCTTCACGCACTATACAGCCGGTCGAAGCTCCTACTTTATGTATTAGTAGGGCTATTCTTGCCTATTGTCGCCCTTTTGATAGGCACAGATATCTATTTGTACAGTCGACCTCACGCATTCTCAGGTAAATTTTTGGCTTGGATCAGTTTGGCTGCAAGCTGACCCCGTTGCACAGTCAAAGAATTGATCACTCCGAACGCCAAGTACTGCACTTTTTCCTTCAACATTGGACCTATGCCTGCGATCTATACATCCATCCCTATCGTGTGCTATGATGCTTTCCTAGTTGTTCTCGCGGCTGCCACCCTCATGAGACACTCGAAAGAACGGAGGGAAGACAAAATGAAGCCTAATACCTATATGGTGATGATCGTCCGATATCATATCATGTACTTCGTCCTGTAGGTTTCTATTCGTCTGGTGGGTTCTGAAAAGTATTCATTAATTCTCACTCAGAAATCTGACAAATCAAATCTTAATGGTAATATTGTGGGCTCACATTCCAGTATGACACTCCCAAGATTATACAGATATCGACTAACATGCACACTCTTAGACGCAGGCGATGAATCTCTCAGAGCTTTTCAGTGATACAATGCCATTTATTCTCGCGCCGCGTCTCATCATCAGCATTTGGGATACGCATGCCGAGGATGACTGCTTGTATGTCAGTGCGGCGTTCGCAGATTGTATGTGTTTGACTTCGCCGCCGATGCTCGAGCAGCACGAGATGGGATCTGACATCCCAATAACCTGGCCTGCTGGGGTGTCTTGCGAGAGTGTACACCGCGAGCAGAATTGAAAAAGTAGGGTGCGTGAGGTGAAACTCGAACGCTGTATGACGCAGCTTCATGTACTTATAAGTAGTTGACCCAGCAGGGGTGGTTCCGAGACTTTACATGGGCGTTATGGGGGACTCCTCGACGAAGTACTACGGGAGTTCCAGCTACGGAGGTTTGGGCTTAAAATTTTACGTTGTTGCATGAGTTGATCTTGTGTGATTGGTCCGTACACGATGGGCGTGATCTATTCGCCTTTCTTGATACCGTGTCCTGTGGTTCATACGTACGTGTCTCTCATCGGTTCCCTCACATCTCTCTCTTTTTGGGTTTCACCTTGTATTTGCACTACCTAATTCCAGTTTCATTCTATTTATTTGTTCTTTCCTATTTGCGAATGTCTCCATCGCACTAAAGGTTTTTTTAGGTTCAATTTCACCGGATTCTGCCGCGCTCGCGTGTATGGCCAATTTGAGCTTAAAGTGACAGCTAGCGCCTCCGACAGCTTCAAGCTCTCCTGCCAATGCAAGGCCACTTCTCGTGTATTGTGCAGGGTAGTGAGGGGCCAGGGCTGCCTGTCATGAACCTAAATACAACGGCGCAAAACAAGTCTGGCTCAAACACAGATAATCATAATTCAACGCCGACAACGTTGTTATCAAGTCCAAAGTACTAGACAAGCGCTATGACTCATTGCAGGTGACCAACGTTGGTTGCTTCCTGACAATCGATGGCCCTGGCATAGCGCTGTCGGCGGTAAATGGGAACTTTGATTGATAGTTCTGATCTTTACCCTTCTTCGAAGACTAGTAATTTTGGTATGTTCCTGTGATGAATGTTGGTTAGAGGCCCTCGCTGATCTTGTTGTCCTCAGTCTGATTTCTGCTCCCTCAAAGGGTAGCGCTTGTACATTGCAGACGCATGGACAACCCTGATCCAACTTATTGAGACCTCATTCCACGTTCTCCAGGTTATGAAGGCACTCCGTAGTCTTACTACCCACGAAACAACGGGGTTCACGTTGGCCATGATATACGAGTGGCAATGAGGAACCTAGCCATGTAACAGCCACTCTCGTCAGTCGCAAGTCTCGGAGTGATCCTTGTTCGTTCATAGTTGACTATCGAGAACGGCGATTCGTGGTTCCGATAGCAATTTCGGGCATATTCGTATCTACAACTTCAATTCGACTACCACAGCCCTCAAGACGCAAGCAAATCCTACGCCATATAAGTATTGTATATCAGCCATGAACGATTAGCGGCCCATCAATCTTTTCAGATCTATTTTGATTACCAGTCTCATGTCGGAACAAGAAGTCGTCTCTGGTCTCCGCTGGAACAACAATGTGTCTGGTTCGTCAGCCTCTCTACCTGATTGTTGCATTATTGTGCTAAACATCGATTGCAGTAGCAATGATTACCCTTATATCCTATGAGTACCGTTAGTAGCCTTTGTGAATGAACCCTTTACTCTCGCTGAGCAATGGATTATCCAGTTCTTCTATTGGACAAGGAGGTAATCAAGGTCTTCTATTCTGTCTGCCGAGTGCTTATGATTATTATGATCGGCATAGGTTAAATATGTCTGGGTCGGTCTAGCTCCAGATCTGCACAATCATCAGCCCAGAAATTGACTGACTCTCCAGAAACGACCTTGGTCACTAATGTCATGTCTGTACCTCGTCGTAAGTTTTTCGCTCTGTCAAGGACTTTTTATTGATATTATTTACTACGCTAGGTTCGATATTTTGGTCTTTTCCTGGCACTGTACGTCGTCATGGCTTCTTAGTGCAGTGCATATGCATGTTAACACTCACATTAGGCTGTGCGGCTTCTGTATGTAACCCTGTGCCTACCAGAGCTACCGTCAACTGACTAGCGCCAGGGGGAGGGCTGTTGTATATACCTGAATCAGTCCGTATATCAATATCTTCCATTTAAAGAATTTTGAACTGACGCATGTTCTAGCCGTAAGTCCCATGTTTATCTAAGAGCCGAGTCTCGACAGTCGTTCAACGTCCCTTTATATAGTTGTAAGTATATTGTCTTCAATTCAAAGTGCTTTCGTTCACCATTGAGATGAAATAGGCTACATTCTTGTCGTTATAATTGAATGGGGATTTTCTGTCTATTTTTGCTTTGCGGAAGGTAAGTTACATATTCTCGCATCTCACTACACGTTTCAATTCTTGCATCTGCAGCCATTCTCATCTGGCGCCTTTATGCCATATGCAGCCAGTCCAAGCTCCTACTTTATGTTCTAGTGGGATTGTTCTTGCCCATCATCGCCCTCTCAATCGGGACGGACATTTATCTATACAGTCGACCTAACGTGTTCTCTGGTGAATACTTACCGAGATCGAGCAGGCTGCAAGCTGACCCTGACTCATTGCATAGTGACAGAAATCACCACTCCGGACGTCAAGTACTGCACCCTTTCCTTCAACATAGGGCCTATGCCTGCGATCTACACTTCCATCCCCATTGTGTGCTATGATATCTTACTAGTTGTTCTCGCGGTCGTTATCCTCGCGAGGCACCTTAAGGAACGGAGGGAGGTTCATATGAGGGCTAATATATACATGGTCATGATCGTTCGGTATCATATCCTATACTTTGTCCTGTAAGTCCCTCCCCATCTGGTGGGTTCTAAAGCACTCATCGATTCCCGCTAGGAATTTGACAAACCAAATCTTATTGGTTATATTATGGGCTCATATTCCGGTATGATGCTTCCAAAGGGATCATGCGGAGATCAGCTAAACACTTACACTCTTAGACACCAGCGATGAGTCTCTCAGAACTCTTCAACGACACCGCACCATTTATTCTCGCGCCCCGTCTCATTATCAGTATCTGGGACACACACGCCCAGGATGATTGCATAGAAGTCAGTAAAGCGTTCGAGGATTGTGTATGCTGGACTTCTCCCCTGAGGTTCGAGCAACACGAGATGGACTCGGTCGTCGTATAGTTCTGGTATGTTGGTTCCTCAGCATGAAATATTGAGGTAGAGCGAAGCAAATTTATAAACGAATAACATACCGTTCTGTCCAGATCCAGCGTAGTAGTAACGTACCTTGATTTGTAGACCGAATTATCAATGAACGTACAAAGTTGAGAATATTTTGCAGTTCTCGACAAACATCACAGAAAATGCGTGACCTATCGAGCACCATAAGTTGACTGACCGCCCGTCATCGCTAAAATAGGCTGCCGACTTATTTGCAAAATACCTACAACAGAACAACTTGGGGGCATGTTGATGAGTCAGAGATGCACCAACTGAAAATACACAAATATAAAGCAAGGTACGATCGCTACATATTGAAAGCATCAAATATAACAGCCTCCTATACTGGCGGTGGCGGTGGAGGAGGTGCACTGTCGCTTGGTGCAGGCGCGGCTGTTTGCCCAGCGTATGCCTGGTAATACTGCGCTTGCTGACTCGCAGCCCACTCCTTGAACTGCGCTGAGTTGACATCGTAGCCGTATTGTGCCCTACCATCATGTTAGGACAAATGTGGGAGAATATTCGAAGAGAGATTACCAGTATGCTGCATATGCATCTTGGGTCTCTGGTCCTGGCGTCCCACCCGGATATGGTGGTGGTGCACTGCCATCTGGAGGCGGGGGAGGCTGCTCTCCAGGTGGTGGTGGTGGAGGTGCATTTTCAGGTGCAGGTGGGGCACCGTATCCACCCTATGAACCAATGTCGACCACTGGACATAATAACAATCTATGACTGAACGTACCATAGGGTACTGTGCAAATTGCATTTGTGCTTGGTGCAACTCCATTTGTTGCTGCATCATTGCTGATTGTGCTTTGGCATGTTCAGAGCGTACAACTTCGAGCAAGTCTTCCGTGAGTACTTTAGCGCGAGCCACTTGGTTTTCGTCTGGTCCGCTGCTGAAGTGTCAGTCATACGAGTAGTCGAATGCATAAAGCCTCACGTGATATGTATGTGCATAGGTTCATCGGACTCCCGGCCAGTTTCTTGTTCCACAAAGCCTGAACCCTGACCCTTTATCTGCACACGCGTACTTGTTTCTTGTTGGATATATTTCACGAACATTCCCTGGCACAAGTGCTAATTCTTGGATGTTCGAAACAAAGGAAATTGAGACATACCTGTGGCCCAACAACTTTGGCACGGACGTTGAAATTACGAATAGTCTCGAGGGCCACGGGCATTTTCTCTTCCGGCCATTTGCGCTGGAAGAAGAGTAAGCAAACAGTGAAACTTTAGAATAATTGCACTACCTTCTCGCGCAATCGATCCTTCTTGTCCTCTACTAATGGACCGAGGTCAATTGCTATTAGGTCGTTAACCTTGTCAATTGCCCTCTGCAACGTCTCCTTGTTTGAAGCCGAAAGGTGAAGGTATAATGGAGGGTCCTTCTCCGTTGCCTTTGATCGATCCGGGTACCACACACCCTTGGTACTGACTGACGCGCCCGTTTCCTCGTGGATCTATTTGCAAGATTAGAAGGTAGCTAACCATATAACCACTGTTCAAAACACGTACCTCGGTCTGTGTAGAACCTTTGGTCAACATATACCGGTTCCGGACGTCGTTGATATCAATGTCATGGGTAAAATCTCCATCATGCGGGTCTTTCTGTCCGATCTGTATGCTCCCAGCGATGCCACCACCAGCACTAAACTGTGCGGCAATTTTGGCCGCAATGGCAGCAGCCGCAGCTGCAGCTTCAGAAGCAGTCTTCCCCTCGTCGGTTTTTGGCGCTTTTACAGGATGATCCGATTCAGAGGGTGTTGATTCAGGGGCAGCCTGGTCCCATTTGCGTTTTGACGACATCGCAATTGCAGCAAGACGCTCTGAATGTGGAGGGGAAAGAAATGTGACAGAACGCACAGCGTCACGCCCGCGTGACACATCGATTTCGATCTCCGCGGCTCCTCCTTCCTGATCGAGTTGCATTCTCCTGGTGCTTGTAACGAGGTGGGGAAGACGTAAAAGACACAAATGTCCTCCAACAAACGCCAACGCACGCTTTCGGGTTCGCGATTATCGCTTCCATCTCAATCTTCATCATCGTCGCTGCCTCCAGAACCTGAACCCATGTATAAGTCTAGTCGCACCTCAGAGGAGGCAACGGGGGATCGCCGTTTGCTCTGCACACTGCCTCCAACGTGTAATCCGCCGCATAACCGCCCAACACCGATCGCAAACTCGAGAGATCTCGAGGCGCATTATGGAAAATACCATGCACAAGTCTGTGAGCAGAAGGGATGTGGGTTCGTGTTTCCCGATGCGAGGTTGCTAGAGCTCGTGAGTGGACTATGCACGAGTGAGGTCGTCTGCGAGTGTGCTGACATCGATTATCGATGATTGATAGCATCAAACAGAATGCCATGATCCACTTGCTGCTGTTCGAAAAGACAGAGGGGAGAAAATTGTGCGCTTTACTTCACTACAGTCCCGCATGCTCTTACCGTCTCACAGTTTGCTTGTCATCTTATATCGTGTCCACGATTATTCCAGACGCCCAAAGCGCGTCGATTACATCTTATTCAAGCACACTCATACCCTAAAGAGTACTTTTTCGCTGTGACAAACAAAGGTGTTGGTGGCCTACTTAAACGCTGGGGAGATGGCGCTAGCATGATCAGAGGAACCTGGAAGCCCAGGGATAACAAAAACGAAAAGGACTCCGAAGATGACGAAATGGTCATAGATGAGGATGAAGAAGAAGAAGACAGCGATGAAGGCGAAGATGAAGAGTCAAGCAGTGGTGACGAACAAAACGGAGAAGCAACGCCAAAAATACGCCACCATCAAGAGCTCGAGGAAATACCCACAAGAACCGTTATTCCATCACCAAGGCGAGGTCATGGCGCAGTGCAGACTGTAGCTGACCATGACGTAGACAAATTGGCGAACTCGATAAACTCTCTATCTTTGGTGCCGCCGTCCATACGGTTTGGAAGAGGCGGAAAGAATGGGGGATTTGTTCATCCAGAGATGCACAACCCGCAGGTCAGCAAATTTAATCCAAACACTTTTGGTGCGAGAGGTGGTAGAGGGAGAGCGAGGATAGCAACCGTGGTTCATCCCCGTGCTGGATCTCATAATGTACAGACGGGTGCGCCTCCCTCCTCCGCAAAGGTTGACGTACAGCCTGGGGCAGAGGCTGTATCAAGGGGTGTGCCCCCTCGCGGAAGAGCGGGCGTCATCCATGTGGGGAGAGGTTTCAGAGGTCGTGGTCGCGGGTCATAGAGCGAAGTGATGGAGATTAATAGTTGGGGGGGAAGTGCTGATAGGGGCGGATATCACAACGACTGAAAAAAACGCGCACGTGTATACCAAGCAATGTACAATCACCTTTTTTGTTTGATCGTTCATTCACATGACTACAAGGTTGTAAGTTAAGCGATTGCTTCCGGCGATCATTTTTTGTCGCTGGCCGTGTTAGCGAGTGAGCGGAGGCCAGCAAGTGTGGAAAATTTGGTAGCTATGGGAGGCCTCGCACATTTGTCAAAGCGAGCGAGAATAATAAAACAACATAACAGAGCGACGTACATCTCTCGCCTCTCTAATTGTTCTCCTTCTAATCAATTAATTGCTAAACGTTTAGTTGGTTGAGAGATTCCCGAAACAAAGTGCTCAGACAGCCGCAGTGCAGGCGTTGGCCTGCCTATTCAAGCATAGTATGTTGTATTAGTGAAGACCCTGATCACTCTGTATGAAATTTCAAGAAACCTCACAGATGTGCTGATGTGCCGGCAAGAATTGGGTGTGATACTGACTTGAACGCGCTTTTGTATTGACCATGGTGCACCGAGCAAATGCATTGAAGTCAGGTTTGACGGTCAATGATTAATGTGGGACGGAAACAGCCGATGTGAACAGAGTTTATGGGGTCCTGTAAGACAATGCTTGTTGTAGGTCCGAGTTTGTACAAGACAAGCCAAGGACGATTTGCCATAGTGGTTGGCTTAAAGGCCACAGCGATGCTATTGTCCAAACGGTGGCCATAGTCTTTGTAGCTCACAGCCTTTTGTTCAGGCAGTCACTCAAAAGCATACCCCTGCGCAGTTACCAACCCCACACTGGTACCATACGTTGAGCTAGCCTCGCGTCTGCTAATTAGCATCGCAACACTCCCTTACAACAATTTCAGCTTTCTACTAATTCTCTGCAACACTACCAACTGTATAATCTATCTGGCATAGACGCATCTGTTTTATCATCACTGTATCCCTCATTTTTTTTGCATTTTTTCAAGAGACTCTTCCACGCAAATTGTAAGTTCCATGTCTCCGTTTCTCGACAACGACAACCTAATGTGCACCCTACGCAGAATAAACAGATACAATTCACACTCATTCCATGTCTAGTAGTACTATCCCGTTCCAGGCTGTACCACAGGATATCGCTATTAGAGCAGATCATCCCCAGAAATACGCCTTCCTTGCTCATCCCCCGCCCCAGAAAAAGCGTCCCACACAGCCTCTGCCTTCCCCGCCTTCGTGCGACATGGTTCCTCCTCATGGCCCCACACATATCCGTCCTCGCACGAATAGTACCTTTTCCACAATCACTGCTTGGGCAGCTCGCGTCCAGCCTGGATCTCCTGCATCTCTTTCTCCGCGTTCTCCGCGTCGCCGTCCCTCGATCGGTCGCGGTCGCAGAACATCCATTACGTGCCGCCGTGTCTCATCAGGTTCCATAAACGCCTCAGACACCCCTTCCACTGTCCATCGCAACGCCGCAACCCCCTCGATACAGAGCTTTAAAGCCGACCTCACGTCCGTCGGCTATACCTCAGCCTTTTTGCAGGTCCCTGAGACTCCTATCACTGCAACACGTCCCCTCGCGGTCAAGCCTCGCACTGCTGAGGCCGGGCACGAGATCCCAATACCTCCTGTGCCTGCATCGCCGACGCGCAGACCTCGCGGGCTGCCACGTCTACGCTCCTTGTCCACACTCAGGTACCGCGGCGGATCCAAGTTCGCGGCGCCCTCGTCTCCCACAAAGATGAAGGCGAAGGCAGCAGCGTCACCTGCTGCTGTGGTCAAGCGCAAGAAGGCAAAATACGCTAGCATGCGCTCTGCGCCTCTTTCCAACGAGCTTGAAATGATGCAATTTTTGGATGGTGGCAGCATGGAATCCAACATCAAGCGTGTCATGGAGGCTCAGGCCAGAGCCGGCACTACCGGTGTTGGTGATGTCTATCGTGACGGGCAAGGTGGTATCTGGTGGGATCAGGAAGAGGAATTGGAGTACACTCATCTCCTCGCCCCCAGCGAGGATGGTGCCACTCATGGCACGGGTGACCTTCAGTGGGTTACTTTTAGCGGGGACAAATTGTCCTCCGCTAACCCAAACGTTGATGAAGAGTGTCGCGGCAGCATTTCAACCCAAGACTCTGACTTGGATCCGCGCTACATCGTCCAGCCCACTGACCACCTTGACACGGATGATCTCGCTGTCTTCGGCAGCGCTCTTACTCCCCTCGCTATTCGCAAGCCAGCGATGTCTGTTCTTGCGCTCCCCTCCCGCCCTAGGCGCGCTGCCAAGCACCTCTGCAAGCCTGACTATCTTTTGAATGTGGCATTCACCAGGAATTCCATATCTCCCATGATTCCCAAAGTTACGGTGTCGACGTGCGCAGGTGTTGCTAAGCCAAAGGGCAAGGCACGCAGACGCCCTGCACCATTGACGCTCGCCCCTCCCAGCCCCGCACTGAAGCGGCCGTCAAACTCTCCCGTGGATCCTGAGCGGATCCGCAAGGACTTCCTCGAGTCTTCGTTCGAGCCTGTGGTTCCCGCTACCCCTGCTACTCCAGCCATGTTCAGGGAAAATCGTGGCAGGTCCACCACTCGCGTCGACCCCTTCTTGCAGCCCAACTACGGCAGCTCGTTCAGTGCTCCCTCCAAGAAGACTCCCACAAAGCCGTCGAGGTTCAACATGATGGGCCTCTTCAAGTCCTCCAAAAAGTAGGAGGCGGTGCGGACAGTCCATTAATTTCTTCTTTTGCTGTCTATTCAATAGGAATGAACACGTATTAACGCTGATCTTGTTGTATCTTGCTATGCGTTTTTGGTTACGATTTTGTAGCACTAGTGGTTATATGGTTAGATCCATAGAGGAATCTTGATAGACAATCTTCTTCTATACATATAAATATCTTACCTGTCGCACTTAATTCAAGTATCAGTTTCAGATCCTTTGGTTGCGTGGCTTCAAACTTGAACTTATTCTGGTAGCCTAACTATCTGATCTGCATGCCAGTGCATTCAGTTAGTACCGTCTAGCCAGGTGAAACACCACGACGATGAATCTTCTCCGGCACAGTTCGCCGTAGCATCTACAGAAGACAATATTTAGCCTTTGAGTCTAAGCTGGCCAGGAAAAAACCAGCTACCAGAAACAATTTGAATCGGGAGAAGTTGTTAGTCCAAATATGGAAAGTAGTCAAGAAGGGAGAAACCTGGAGAACGGCGGCGTAACCGTGACCTCCTTTCGACCCGAATTCTTCAACTTTACTGATGGCTGGCGATAAGGACACACTACTGAGCATGGGGTTCGACCCAGCCCGTGTCGACTGTTCGTATTCTCTTGTCTCACCGGTCTGCATTCTCTGGCTGATTGAGGCCCCACCGTGGACGCGTTGTACGTAGGGGCATTGAGAGCGACTAATAATCGTGGTTTGCAGCCTGCTATGGATCACATCCTGGAGAACGAAGGGAAGCCTATTCCAGATCCGAGTACTGCTGCTCCTACTAGTGCATCAGGAAGCGTGGGCCAGCCCATGGACGTCGATGTCGATGATGACGACGACGAAGATGCCCTACGGCGCTTGATGGGAACTAAGACCAGTACCACATCGAGTGGTGAAGCAGAGCCCAAAGTACGTTTATTCCAATCGCGGCTTTGACGCCTCCCAAGCTCACTTTAATAGAGTATCAAATGCTCAGAATGCGGCAAGGTATTTAAAAACACGGCGTTGGCGAATTACCATGCCGAGAAGAGCGGTCATGATCAGTTCGAGGAATCTACGGAAGAGGTTTGTATCCCGTGGTGTGTGTGCCGTATCTCTCACCCCAGATGACCCGCAGATAAAGCCACTTACGGAGGAAGAGAAGCAGCAGAAGTTGACTGAGCTCCGAGAAAAAATAGCTGCAAAGCGCAGTGTGAAAGCTCAACAAGAAGCCGTAGAAGCACGCGCGAATGAAGCTATTCGCCGCAAATCTGGCAAGGTGAGTTTAGTCGCGTACTTGGTGGCGTTTATGTTTCAGAAATTAAATTAAACAAGGACGTCGGCAAACTGAAAGATGAATTGAAGGCCAAGGAGCTCGTGAAGGAAGCTGAGCAGAAACGTAGAGGTATTTGCCATGCACATGATTCTGTGGATATTAGTCCGATCTAACCACGCGCGGTAGAGAAGCTTGAGGATGCCAAAGCCAAGGCCTCGGTAAAGGCCCAGATTGAGGCAGATAAGAAAGCCCGTGCAGAGAGGGCTGCAAGGGAGAAAGCATTACGTGACGGCCAGCCAATTGTTGACGCGCAAGCCAGTGCGTCATCAACTCCAACGGCGACAGCATCCTCATCCAGCGGCACAAGCGGGAGGGATTTCAAAGACACTCGTCTCCAAATCCGTATGGCAGCTGGGGGAACGCCTTACACGACCACCCTGCCAAGTGACGCAAGTATGTCTCATCACTTCCCTGCATACACGACCGTCTTGTGAACTGACACATCTTGCAAGCGTTACGTGAAGTTGCTGAGTTTTTGGCTGGCCAAACGCTTTCCGTCGACGTGGAAACAGTTACATTCGCTCAACATTTCCCCAGGTCAGCTGTCTCTTGTCGCGGCGTGTACCCAGTCCAAAAGATTCATGTTAATTTCCAATAGGAAAACTTTCTCTCGCGATCAGTTTAACAACACATTGAGGGAACTCGGATTGACGCCGTCGGCGGTACGTACTTTTCCGAGTATAGCATTATGATATGGCATAATTTGGTTTTTAGGTCCTCATTGCGTCCTAAGGCGATATATCGGCTGTGACTTGGGATAAAAATGAGATTTTTTGGAGTGGAAATCTAGCAGGAATGAAAAACACGCAGTTGTACACCACCGCAATGAATTCACCTTTTGCATTTGGATATAAAGTGACGGAGATGAGAAAAAAATGGAGAAAACATGTTGAAATGTGGGTATGAAGCAGAAGAATGTCCATGCTAGGAGATGGTAATCAAAACACAAGCAAACGAAGACACCAAGTTAAGAATACTCGAAGAGTGTTATCGAACCGTTCACATAGCCGACCGCAATTCTCCCAGACTCCTCATCGATCGCTATCTTGTTCCACAGGTCGTCGTCTCGTACGCGAAATACCATGGAAGCATGTGACCCATGTTGGCTTTTAGATTCTCCCGTAGCCATCAACATCCGTCCTGCAAGTCGCTGTCCGCAGTCGCTCGGCCCCACCCAGTCTTCGGTATGGCTGTCGAGCCAGAGCACAGTACCATATCGTCCGAGCGCAACGGACGACGGAGCAAACAAACGCACTGGAGAGCCTATCGTCTGCACTGGAGTGGGCTGTGTAAAGTATGGGAGATTGTATAGAGAAGTCTCCCGCCCTGGGACGTACGCGGGATTTGGGGTGAGCACGAAATGATGCAAGATGTTCACCGGCCATGGGTAGATGCTTCCAAATCGAACGACGACGTTGATTGGCGAGGGACGATGCGAACGTGCAGCATGCCAGCTGACTTGCTCTGACATATTGACGGTCTCTGTGCGCCATTGGAAGCTGTATTGTGCGAGTGGGTATGAGATCGGCGCTCCCGGTGTTGCGATGATGTTGGGCCGGGGAGTTGTCGAGTAGAGCTCGACACTCTGTTGGCGGACGATTACAACATAATCGTCGCGGAGATGCATCGCCTGGCAGCGATCGTTCTGCCAAACCATAGAACTCAGCGACGTGGAGGATTACATGGAAAACAAGCCAACCTGTAATAGTGAGGGGTTCACCAGCTGGATTTTTTCACAAGGCTGATCGTTGATGTCCCATATGCTCACTTCTCCGCCGGTTTCTGGACGCCGGGTGACAAGTGTGTTTCCACTGAGCAGGTGAATCTCTCTGATTCCATCAATGGTACTGAGCGGAACAAATGCTGACTCGGGGTCTTCCTCCTCGAAGTCGATCGTGAGTATCTCCGTTCTATGATAGACGATCAGCAAGAACGTTAAATCGGGCGTTACTATTTACACTTACTGTGCTGATTGCATCGCCATTATGGCCGGAGAAGAGGGATCATCATTGATTACAACTCCGCCATATGGTCCCTCCATGTGTGTCAGTTCTGCTATGCATACAGGTTGTAGGACAGCCACGTCCCAGCATTGAATAACAAATATTCTGGGCTGCGCAGTCATGGTGACAGAAATCAGCCAACGATTTCCTCTACCAGGGAGAAACTGCATAAAAATAATGCGCGAATCTGGTTCGGTGGGCTTGTAAAAATCAACTTCCCTCTTCGCATCCGGATCAGGGTTGGTCCAGTTGTTGCGAAGAACAAGTGCATGGCGTGTAAGCTGCTCAAGCTCTGAGGCTGACAAGCAGTCAAGGGATTTGCCGTCGAAGCAGGGTATAGGGATATTTTGCTCCTGGACGAGAGTCCGCAGAAGGAGAGCCCAGAGACTGCGCAGCCGCGTGATAGCATAAAAACTTTTACTAGTCTAGAAGAGAAAAAAATCAGATTTAAAAATTCCGTGAAATAAAACAGGGGCGCAAACCTGCCGCAGTGCCAGGATGCTTTGGAGAGGAAGATGTTGAACTACATCAAAAAGTATATCGAGAGGGATAGGAAGGGATGGCAAGCGATCCCATGAGTCAGTACCAATTTCATCCATGGTGAACAAACGTTGGGTCAAATGTGGGTTGCTGTATGGTATTTAAGATGGAAATGCGGTGGACACGTATTTGGTGAGGGATGTATGTAAGAGCAAGAAGCTGGAGGCGTGTTTTCAGACCGATTTCAATTGAAACGAACAAATGAAGTTCGGGTCTGCCAGTAGACCTATTGAAAGGTTTAGCGAGAGATCTAAACGTAGCAAACGTACAAGTAGAGTAAGACATCTTATATGATGGGCAAGCGAAGTGATACTGTTAATAGTGTGTTTGTAGGAGAGTGAGCTTCTCGAATCATGATCACAAAGAAACCCACGATGTTTTCTCTGTTTTCTCGAGCCATATGCCGTGTGCCTCGCTCTTCCAAGTACGTCCGTGAGAGGGAAGTTATGGATACCTTCGCAACGGCGATGGGGAAGTGCATTTCCAGTTCACTCACAGGGCGAAAAAGACGGACAATCTGAATATGCCGTAGTAAAGTTCATTCAGTGACGGTTTATGTCGACCCTGGAGTAACCAAATGGGCAACATATTAATATTGAGCTTGTGTTGACTCGAGATCATGTCTAGATGCGAAATTCGCGGCCTTGGATTTGACCAATAATTTAGGCGAAAAACATATCAATTTATTTAAATCAGAAATTACCTTTTTTGGGTTTCATGTTTCGTCGCGGGTGAGCCACGTAAAATGCATCACTGACGCGGTCAAAGTTTATCTTCCAGGTTACTGATTTACTCTAGCAGGAGCTCTTACAAAGTTTTCCAGTTCAAACGTTGAACTTGAAACCGCTGATTAGATTAGATTCATCCATCCATTCCCATTTAATTTTACTTCGGGTCCCATCAACATACGGCAGGGGTCAGCGGTTATAATTGGGGTTTGGTCATGCCACGCCATGTGCCTAAGCCTGTGTTCGACCGCCCCAACGCCTACTATTATAACACTTGCTGACTTTTGCTACACACAGTTAATAACTGGCCATCAGGCTTGTGTGCTACTGCTCATATGGATCTGGTCTCATCAGATTTCCAGTCTCCCCGTCGTCCTTCGCTCGTACGTGACCGTCCTTCTCGGCCTCCGTTGCCAAACGGCCCACGCCTGCGTTCACGCACAAAAAATTCGGTCGATATGAACAGTCCCCTCGGAAGCTCTAGTACCGACGGAGGCTCTCCTGTCGTTACTTCCCGGTTGACATCACCTACCTTGACTTCTCCCTTTCTCCGTCCAGGCTCCCCTCCATGCCTACTGGACGAGGGTCATTCATTTTCCCTCGATGCATCGCTCCCGCAGTGCCTGCCACAAGTGGGCGCTTCTTTACACACGCACACGACATCAGACATTGGTGTTCAAGTTTCACAGAATTTTGCCACTTACCCTCCATCTCCCTCGCCTTCAGCAACACCTCCAGCTCAACAACCAAAAGTCACACTCAAGTCAAAGCCATCGGTAGCGACATTCCTTGCTCCTCCTCCTCTTGCGCCCCCGCCTACAGTATCATTCGAATCCGTGCAGATTCCATGGAAGGGCCTGCCTTATGAGGCTGCCCAGTGGACATTCACCTCATCTGAACTACAGGAGATAGTCTCACGTGCTATCAGGTTGAGCGCAAAAGAGTCTTTCATACGCCTCCTATCTCTCCAAGCGCTCGACACAGACATGGTGAAAGAAGCAGATCGTCTCGAAGAAGAGCGCCTAGCAGCGCAGGTGAAATGGAGATTCGAAATGCACAAACGAACCATGCTGATGCAAGCACTTAACTCCGCAAGTGCGTTTGCCAACTCCGGAGAAGTTGATAAAGAGAATGTGTTGGGAGGCTTGATATCTCAAGTTGCAACTTCTATCGCTTCATGCGACTCTATTATTGCATCCATTTTGCACATGTCAGACCAGCAAGCCCAGATCTCAGTGGTTCAGCACCGACATTGGGCTTCAGCTCTCGGCATTGCCCTCCGCAAGTTAAACAAGGCATTCGAGCGCCAGGGAGAAGAGATGAAACACGCGCTAATACGTATCCAGACGCTCCAGGATGAGCTCGACGAGGCTTGGAGAGAAGCGGAAGGTATGGCTGCCGAGATTGATGAGATGGAGCAGAGCGACGAGGAGGAAGTTGAAGATATCGATGACAACCAAACACTGGGAGACATGACCATCAACACCGATATTGCACAGGTCATGGGTGTCACTGCTAAAGCTGTTTTATCCAAAGCCACTCTCATCTCCCAAGTGAAGCATGTGCCAACTGACGTCAAGTCCGTCAAGTCTTTCAAATCCGTAAAATCCACCCGCAGTAAACGATCCAAAGATGGCCCAAACCGGCTTTCACGTCTATCCGCAGCAAAGACACGTTCACGCACCGCATCCAATGCTAGTCTCCGTTTGCCCAAGGGGTTGCGCACCCCGACAGCATCACATATGCCGCACGATGAGCCTCCACCAATGCCTGCACTTCCAGACTCCTTACAAGGATGCTCGTTCCTTGATATGGACGCCAACTGTACAGAGTATTCCCGCCCGCCAAGAAAACATTTACCTAACCGTGCGCATCCCTTTCATGTTCCCATCGCTCTCTAACTTTTGCATTGCAGGCGCTCCAGAACCGACAGTCTCCCTTCCTGAACCTCCCCACACAGCAGGTCTTCCCCAAACCACCATTCCCTCGATTTGGATTGATGCTGACTCCGGCCCCGGTCTGCGAGCGAACGGCCTTGATCGTTCACACTCCATGCAGATCTTCCCCTCTCTTCGCCAGGGCCGGAGAAGCGAACTCGTGATGAGCCTCTCGCGGTCCGACCCCGGAAACTCACCTGTGGAAAAGGTCGAGCCAGGTGCTGCGGCTATAGTGGATAAGCCACTTCCTGTGGACACACCTGTACCTGTCATTGATCGGCCACTATCAGCCGTAGATAGGCTAGTGTCTGGCGCGATGGATCGACCACGCCCGAATGTGGAAAGGAGGAGTTCTGGCTCTCACAAGATGATGCCTTTGCTTGAAAGGTCGACGGGAATCCCTGCGACTCTTATCTCCGGCGGGAGGTACTACTCGCGGGGATTACCTAGTTACCGGTCAACGGAAACTATCTCTGAGGTCGAAACCCCGCCGCGTATAGGAACGCCAAATATTGGTTAGACCAGGACATAACCTGGTCCAGTTACACACAATCTAGGTATGTACGTTTCATCGAACGAACCAACTGACTAAATCTCTTCAATCAGATATCATTCACATTCCCATTTTACGCACATATATTCCTCTACTCATCTACGGATATCATTGACCCGCATGCATAATGTTACTTGCTGTATAACACACTACTGGCTTATAATCTTTCTTGTTGTCTGTATCTGTTCGCACAGCACATAAATAATCATCCAGTCCGACAAAACATTCGTAACACAAAAGTAGAAGGATCTCCAAACGATGAATCACTTCTCCTGTCCAAGAACGAGCGCCCCTTTGTTCCCTATTACAGTAAAGCATGCATCTTCCTGTCCTGCTTTAGTGGCACCCACAGCAGGCGGTAGGCCAGATGAACCCAAAGCGCCAGCTTTCATGATAGCTTTGGCAAGAACGGGAACGTGAATCTCCACACTGGAAGTAAAATATGACATGGCGCCAGTCACGTAGCTTGAAATGGCCAAATCAATATTGAAATACTATTTGAGGGAAGAAGAAGCGCACCCAACTATGGTCTCTGCAAGCCTTAAATCAGCACGCTTTGCTCCTTTCAACACACCTGGGCGGAAGACGATGGTGTCCGCATACCCAAGGCGTGCTATGCCTAGTTCTGTGAGACCTTTTGATCTGCAGGAAAGAAAGTCAGATAAGGATTAAGGAAGAGCGGGCCGTGGTGGTGCTTCAAGTTGCGAGCGCACGCACTTTGTATATGGGAAAGGGGAGGATGGGTTAGCACCACCAGACTATATTGCGCATCAATCCACGTCGTGTGCATCACATGTTCTGTGTTGGACCCACCGAAAGATACACGACACGTTGTTTGTGTTCCGGATCACCTGTCTTTGCAGCCTTGCAGGCGTTCACCACATACCTGCGTGCGATATATGAGAAGGAATCGAGCATGCCAATAAAATACAACTCACTCTCTGTCAATCTTCTCGAACATCTCTGCGCTCCCCGCCTTTGCACGAGTCGTCCCAAGGGTGACGAACACAACATCCCACCGTCCATCCCTCAACCCCGCTGCTTCCAAGTTCTCAAAGTCGATTGTTTTCTGCTCCAGTTTGCCCCTGTTCTGGGGAAGATCGGCTTCTGGCGTTACTCGTCTGCCGTATTCGCCAACTTTGGACCATTCGTTGCTTGAAAGAAGCTCGCGGAGGAGATGTTTGCCTGTTGCGCCTGTTGCGCCTAGGATGAGAGCTGTCGACATGGTGTGCAGTGGCCAACCGTTAATTATGGTTGACTTTATGTACTAAACTTGAGCCGTGCGCACGTACGCTTCGGCAGGCTGCACTTGCATGCCGCATCACTCTTACGAGTCTTCAGTGCCGCGTCAGCACTGCAGCTAGCACTCCTTCCGTCCTAACAGAAATTAGATGTTGTACGCTGTGTTTATCCATAAATTCATTTACGACCATAAACCCGTGCAACTAATTGATCCGAATATGTAGATCATGAGGCTACCGAACAACCACTGCATGACTCATCACAAAATACCACCTTGATCTCGCACAGTGACAACAACTTGAAGTTACAACTACGAGCTCAAGACGTTGAACGTCGAATAGATCCATTGAACTTAAACTATCACCGTCAACTGCGACACTTATTTTCGCATCGGCGCGATGGCTTTCCCTCCTGCTACAGTACGCACTGCCTTCTCGTATCTTTTCGTTTCCATTTCCCATTATCCCTTTCATCTCTATTCCTACCTTTGTTCTCACTATTATCTTTATGTCCTCGTCTCGACAACGCCTCTGTTCTGCTTACCATTTTCCTTGCCGCCCTTAGATGCCACTCGTTCGCCTTGCCACTCATATTCATATATATACTCATGTACTCTTGGTATCACAATCATCGAATTACCATCCGCTTTCCAAGACTCTAACGTCCTCTCGCAATAACCCTCTTAAATACCCTCTCACAACGCCCCTCGTTAATAAGAATTCCCGACTCATCAGTAGCCTTATAATAGGCACACACCAGACGTCCGCGTCATCGCGTGCTACGACTAAAATATTTGGTCTAGAGACATGCCAATATTGATTCTAAACTGGAATCCTTACTTGAATTGGCCCCTCATCTTAAGCGAAGAAAGGTAATACTTGAAGCTGACTGAGGTTTCGTCTTCACTCAATTGACTACTCCACCTCACAGGTTCCCCGGGACACTGCTTCAAGCTGTGTATAGCAAGTTCGTTGTTGTCGTCGTCGGTGCAACGACAAACAACTTGCTATACCTTGAGTCCAACCCCATCCTTCGCTCTCGCATGAATGAACAACTCCCAATATTTCTCCTTCCAACAGAAATTCTCTCACAACGGTCTTCAAAAATCTCGAAGAAGACCAGCGTTTCGATGAATCTGCGAGCAGCGATGTCCCTGCTTGTGTGGTGGTCTCACGAGTCTGCAGCTACTGGCGCCAAGTTGCTTACGCTGTACCGGGAACGGACTGCAGAAGATATTCAGCCTGTATGGCGGGAGGAGGCAGCTCCATCTATATACGAGCTAGCTATCCAGCGCGCCTCACTGAACTCTCCTTCTCAGGACAAAACACACTCCTCTGCACTCAGACTCCTACTTATCACAATGCCCGTCGCGCCCAACGTTCCCCTAAGGTTCGGTCCGCCGTCCCCAGAAACCCCAATTCCCTCGCTCCGGGAACGCATTGCCAGGTTGAAGCGAAAACGTCGCTCCAGCTCTTCTGAGAGCTCCGACTATGACAACCTGGACGACGAAACTGAGGAAGAAGAGGAGTCACAAAGTTCTGCAGAAGTACAGGACCAGCCGCGCCTGTTTATCCGGATCCCGAAGAGGCGGACTGATACTGCAAAGGACGACAACTCCAACGGTGGTAATGAAGTGAAACAGGAAGAGGACTCACAAAACCTTGCAGAAGAAGCCCAGGCCGTACTGGGCCAACCGCGTCTATTTATTGGGATCCGGCTCCCAAAGCGAGAGACCGACACTGTGAAGGACGACAACTCCAGCGACATTTGTCATGTACAAATCACCCGCCCCGCCACGCCGCTGTCTGAAACCAATACTTTCGCACCTACCACTGCTATTCACATCCAGTGTAACTACAACCTCCACAATCGCACCCAATAGCTCACTGCCGGACACTACGCTGACGGAGACCACCGAAGAGACCACGAACTCTGATTCTTGGACGGACGATGAGGTGCAGAACCCTGCGATCGTATCATCCCAACACCAACTACGAGACTTTGCACTCGCAGGGATGCGCAGAGATTTGGAGGTGGATCAATGAGGTAGAGGACCCTGAGGATCCTGTTCACAATTGCGTGCAGTACATATATATGTCGACCCCATCATCCAATGGTTGTCATCGCAACCTGCACCATTGCTCGAAACATTCGAATTCTCCAAGCCAATCAATTCTCCCGTCGCTGTGACCATCGTCACAAGGCCCATATCGAATGACATCTTTCAAGGACAAGCACCTCGACTTCGGAGTGTTCAGCTTACGTGTCTTCGTATAGACTGGACAGCTGATGTATTCGGGGGGATTCGAACTCTATCTATCAGGGAACCAGGTCCCCGATCCTTTCCTACCTTATCACAGCTCCCAGTAGTTGATCTTCCCACTCAATTCTGATTCAAACCATGGTGAATCACCAGCGCCACAAGAAGAGTACGTATCACCCAACTGAGTCCCTGTCATTGCTGAGTTGTTTCTCCAGGGATTCGGACGACTTCGAATATGTCGATTTTTGTGATCCTTGGGAGCAGCTTAATAGACAGAAGGACCCTTGGGCTGATCTCCCCCAGTTTCCGCAAAGCGATCCGGAGCCCTACTGCCCTCCACAGCCCTCCGCAGTTCCTAAGACGCACCGACAAAATTACGCAAGGTCCCAGCATGAATATAACCCTGGATATCACGCCAATACACCCTCAGGTGCATATTATTCTCAGCCCTTGGCGGTCGTTCAAGCACCGCTACAAGGCAACGCATTGCCTCAGCATGGAAATTACCGCGCTCCCTCCCACTCTTACCAGTAACCTCAACCTGTCGCAGGTCCTTCCTACGCGAAGTATACTACAGCGGCATCGCCCCAGCATGGACAGTATCGCGTCCCTCCTACCCTTACCAGCAACTTGAGACAGTTCACTCCCTCGATTGAAAAACATACGGCCAAGCAATCCCAGTATCTAAGATGTTGTGTCGCTCTTCAAGCAATTAGTCCTTCCTGCCAACTTTAACATCTGTCTAGATGTCGTAGATGTTGATGGGCAGTTCATCTTACCAATAATACATTAGTATCTGGTGTATCTGAAACAATATCATAGATTTTTGTTATGAATGTACGTAGGTTCAGTACTGCTGTAGATTTTTTGAACTATCGGTTCCAAGTTATCATATTGATTCGCATCCATGCTGGTGATTGTGCAAGGTATGTGATGAGCATGGATGCGCTTTTGATATGTCTCAGATACTTGACGTCTCCTGCCAATCACTCGAGTATACACAGGTTCCAGGTAGCATGCGGTGATAACGCTAGAATGATATCCTTCAAGTTGCCAACTTGAAATTAGGCACCCGCACGGGTTTACTCCTGTCTTCTCATCTAGACTTCTCTGGCGAGAGTGGCAGTCTTGCCCCTGTGCTACCACGCGGTTCAGATGTCCATCAGCGCAGCTCTATCCCCTAGGAACACCACTCTAGCTTCCCACTGCGACCCAGCAGCAAGCCAACTCCTCTCTAACCTCCAGATATGATTATCATATGAAATTCCTTGCGGTCTTGTACTCGGATGTGGCGGCGGCGACGCGATAAGGGTCAAGTTCGCAGGTACAAACGTTATCCATTCAGCTTTCCTAATGCCAATGCGTTGAATCGTATCAATATGGTATAGTAAGTACTACTCTGTCGAATTCACGATATTATATATCCAATGCTGTACTGCAAAAGCAAACATCACAAAGGGGAATGAATATAATGATCGTCTCGTTTTTCAATGATAAACCGGTACAGGTGTTCAACACTACATAGATAAAATGCTAAACATCGAATATGAAAAAAAAGGGGAGAAATTACAGCTCTGTCCAAAATGAGAGCCGGAAACAGTGACTAGATCCATACAACAATAACCAGACTACAATTTAGAATAAAATGGCAGCGAGTTTTTGCCAGAAGCCTACGGGAGGGTAGTATGGCCCCTCTGTTTCCTCCGGCGTTGGAATACCCTGATGTTGCGCGTTAGATCGGGTCGAACGGTAGTTGTCATGACACTTACCGTCACAAAGTCCATCTCTTCTGGCTTCCAGATCTCCGTCTTTTTCGTCCACTTGTAGCCAAAGTAAAGAGCGAAGAACAGTGGTATGTTGATATCTGTGAGGGGGAATTGGGATCGTGAGTCTATCAAGACTTTCCGGGACAATGAGCAGACGCACAAGCAGTGAGGAAGCCAGCGGCGGTGAAGTCCCAGAAGACTGAGAAGCCATTGATGATGATAAAGAAGATGCACCAAGACAATCCCCAGATCGAAAGCCATGGCTGGAGGTCGCGTGTCAGTGTCAGCACTCGGCGGAGCGGCATTTTGATAGAGTACGTACCTGGAAGGGGTTCCAGTAGTGTAGCTTTTTGCGGTCAATGCCCTGGTACTTCATTCCGCGGTCTGTATATTCGTGAGACTCAATTGGAAAGGTAGATGCGTGGATGATAGGCTTACGGAAGTAGAGGTAGGTCAAGTTGATAGATCCCCAACCAAAGAAGCCGCCCACTGTTGAGAGGTTGACGAACCAGCTAATCAAACGTTAGTACAGGTCGTATACCACTGGGAGCACACCTACTTAAACACTGTTGCGGAACCCGATGCGACGTTCATGAGCGCGAGGAATGCAAACAAGCTCTATATATGTTATCAGCATCACATATTGGTGTGATGGTCCTAAAGACGACGCACAGAGAATGCAACGGCAATGAGGGGAAGTCCAGAGTTCGTGCACCTTGCGAAAATCTTGGGTGCTTGTCCTCGGAGAGCGAGACCGTACAGGATACGAGATGAACAGAAGAGGAACGAGTTCGCAGCACTGAATGCACTCGTCATAACACCGGCATTGATGATGCTTGGTAAGACTGTCCATGTAAACATGAGAAACGGTCGGGTCCGGATTATCATAAATATTACCTTTAATTCCAGCATTCGTCATTGCAATGACATATGGGGACTGGGCAGCAGTACCCGTGGCTGCACGGATATATCAGACCAATCCTGCAGAACATGCGCAGGAACTCACATTGGAGCAAGTTGGGGTCGTTATAAGGAACAATAAGGCCCGTGATGAAGATACCAAGGATCTAGGCGCACCCTCCATCAGGGCCTGCATCATCCCAACAAAACGACAAAGACTCACATAGAAAACTAAGATCCGGAAGAACACCCTGCGCACGGCCTTTGCGATGTTCCGGCGGGGGTTTTCGGTCTCGGAAGCGGCACTAAAAATTGATTTGGAAAATGAGCTTCTTCCCTTGGCAAATGGGGTATTGCTCACATTGCGACAAGTTCCATGCCCTGGAATGAGAATGAGGCTTGAACAAGAACATTCAAAATGCCGAGGAAGCGATCCAGGCCAACATGCGTTGGTTCCAGTTGAGCACCTGCGAGGACACCGGGGTTTTTCCAGTACTACCCTCATTGTCAGTGGAGGATTTCCAATTGGCTTTGATACTGACCTGGAAGCCCAGTCGGTGGTGATTGGGTGCACCGCCGAGATCAATGATCAGACCGACAATAATAAGACCCGTGATCATCGTGACTTGTGACAGTGGGTAAGAAAAGAAATACAACGCCAGCATAAGCAATCAAGCTTACGTTTAATGATTGAGAACATGAATTCCGCTAGTAGTGTATATGATTGAGTCTGAGCCGAGCTGCACCAAAGAATAATTATCTCTAACCTTCGCCGAAATACCTGAGGAATGATTGAGAGCATGCACCACACACAAGGTTAACGCCACATACCGTACACCAAAAACATTCGTCGCGCATGCAAAAACGATGATGATTGCTGTGTATATACCCGCGTGATTCGCCTATGCGATGCAGCTTAATCCACATGGCTACAAGCCCAAAAAGATTGCTTGGCTCACGTTGGAATCCCAATAAGTGATGAGAATCTGAGCGCCCGTGATTTCTACCGGCACGGTTATCCTGGTTGCGTGTCAACGTAATAGCAAGAAGATCAAAAATAGACATACACGTTAGTCTGTTGATACATTAGTACATCGTTTGTACAGAGATGAATGATTAGCTCACATAAAAGTAGTTCTGGATAAATCGTGACGACTGTCAGAACTGCCACAGACCGCGAAAAAGCTGACTTACCCATCCAACCTGAACATCAAGTAATTAGCGCTGGCGCTATTAAATTGAAAAACATGGTACTTACTGCAAAACCAAGAGCAGGGTCGACCCATCGTGCGGCTAGATAGTATCGGTTAACGACACGTTTCAGACAATATGAACCAGTATACGTACCAAAATGAGGGAATGTTCCCGAAATGGGGGCATGGGACGTCATTTCACCGATAGAACACAGTGAGCTGGAATAACATTAAAGATGGTCGCATGATGGTGGAGTGGGAGCTTACGAATATGCCACTGAGCCTACGAGGGCGTAGGCAATGAGGGCACCGACAGGACCAGCGCCACTGAGAGCTTTCCCGGAACCCAGGAAAAGACCTGTACCGAGAGTCCCAGCGATCTAGACTCTCATAAGTCAACCCGAACAACGAAAACACTGTGGTATGACATACAGCAATCCTAATGAAATCAATAAGATTGTTATGAGAAAGGAAAGGTAGACATACATCTGAACATGGCGCTGCTTGAGTCGACGTTGTACCAAGTCGATTGAAGCGACATCGAACTTGTGCCTTCCATCAGCAACGACGTGAACACCGACATCGAGCTGGTTCTTCTCGACGCTATCAGCATCAAACTTGTGATCCACACTACTCATGATGGAGTCGACACGCTAGAGGATAGCGTGTTTAGATGAGGGGGGGTTCAAAGGAGGAAGATTAATATTCGGAAGATATTGGGCTGTTAAGTATGGTAGGTACACACGGCATAGTTCCAGGTTGTGCCTGATACGGATCAGAAAATATACGATAGGAACGATACCGGTGGCCATGTCACTTGTCGATAGGAAGTTTTACTGCAATTTGTTTACCGACAATCAAAGGTCAACGTGATCCAGTACAACACATAGCGATCAATTCAATAAGCTCTGGAAAGACTGACGCGAGAAAAGAAAAGCCCAGTGAAATTTTGAAAAGCGAGCGAGCGCTAGCAGGCTGCTAGTGGAGGTGATAAGAACGCGGAGTTGTCCGGATATAGATAGCTGAAATGGGTTCCTCACCGTTCTAGGCCTTGCAAGTATGTACCACACTGCCTTTGACTTCCATCTCAAGAACTCATCGACATACGACCACAACATTAATGGCGACCGGTGACCTTGGAAGTGACCATCCATTATTGCATTAACTTGCACATGAAAACGATGTCATGCATGATGCATGATACGTTGAATCGGATCAATCAACCACTACTTTGGGCAAACCATGGGTGCAACAAACCACAGCACTACTATGTGGTAAGTACCAACTAGGCCATGTCAGATCCTGTATGTTCATCGCTTATTTGACTCAGGCAGAACTTCTATACAGCTCCAACGTTATCAAAGTACGGTAGGGTAACGCCGCAGGCATCGGCTCACCTAAATATCCGCTTTCATGTGTCACTGACCTCCATTGAAAATACTTCTAATTTGGAGTTTCCGAAATTCTAACGCCACCGAATTGAAGAGAGGTAGACCTTCAGCGTTTACTTACTCCTTCAGTCCTTTTCCGAAAATTGGGCATCATGATGATGTTGAACAGAAATCTTCATATTCACTCGCACCAAATTGATCATTCTACATGTCACACAGCCTCTCGGGAGTGTCCGTGGATTGCCCGAAGCTTCCCAAATTTCTAGAACTCTCGTTAAAGTCGCATAACAGCCTCACCGAGCTGTATGTGAAATGAACCCCGCTTGCTGTATTCGCTCAGAGACTGCGAGGCGCGCGGGGAGCTATGTCTGTCAGATGTGAGTAAGGAAACTCGCTTTCTGGCATTGGCGGCAGGCGCCGATGCCAATCACGCGGTGTGCACCGCAATAACTGACATCTCGTCTAACTCACTACCTCCGCTTCTGACAGTGTCTCAAAATTAAACGATTCGGCTCAGCATGCACACATGAATCCCTCTACCGCCAATCTCACGCGTGTCGCAGTCTCCACGTTATTCAAATGTGCTCCGCCCTCGCGTTCAGATCCTCCCGAGTCTTAACAGGCTAACACTACCCGGCGAGCGAACGCACGGGTCTATTAATGGTGCGAGAATTACAGCCCTTTCAAGGTCAAGCGTGATCATTGACACTGTAGTGGCGTGCGCAGTCAAGAGCGCAGTTGCAGCTGCGCGCTGATCCTCAGCGACGCCATATGTAGGAAGTTGAAATACTCGTAAAGCAAATTGTCGTGCGCCCGGTCGTCCCGCCGTAAATGAGGCTTCAAATTCTGTTTCCACTCCAACTCGACGGTTCGCACTTTAGAGGAACATGGTTTAGCATCAATGACGATTTTCTCCCCAGGAATACTCCATGAATCCAATCGGACTTGACATTACCGCTCCGAAACCATTTAATCCAGCAAATTACCAGTTGTCTGGATTAGCCGTAGATATCCGAAGGCTTTTTATATGTACCTGATGACGAGCCAGCGAATATGATCCCCA
Source organism: Suillus luteus UH-Slu-Lm8-n1 (assembly GCA_000827255.1). Taxonomy (NCBI): domain Eukaryota; kingdom Fungi; phylum Basidiomycota; class Agaricomycetes; order Boletales; family Suillaceae; genus Suillus; species Suillus luteus. The sequence goes on from KN835349.1 coordinate 32,345, forward strand.
ATCGTCAGTCCTTGTCTCGGGTGGGGGGCAGCTACCTGAAAATTTGTTATCTCAAACGTATTTCAATTCTCCTGGGAACTCCATTAGCGTTTTTTTGAGTTGGTTAGGTGGAGAGATAGCGTTTCCACGACTACACACGTCGGTGTGTCACCCAGAGGCGGCAGTGCACACTTCCTGATCATCGATCACAAATTGCATATTGAATTCTGTTGGCAATTTCGGGGTAGATAGGAACTAAGTTCTCGTTCAAATTTTACAGCAGAGTGGGTGATCCGCATTTGTATTGTCACACTGCAGACCATCTGTATCTAAATTGTGATGTTGAGGTGTCAATCATGACTCAAAAGGCATGCGAGCGAGTGAAAGCGAGCCACGGAGTTTGAAGAGCTGTGTACAACATATGGATGGCTTTTGCACTGACACACAGACTTGCAAAACACCAACGATTGGGCGCGTCAGCACGAAAACTTTACAACAAAATCTAGAACAACATTTTAAACGCTGCGGAAAGTCATTCAGTAATACAACAAGTATGTCATCAAGACCTCAATCATCCTCGTCCTCTCCAAGTACATGCGCTGCTGCCGACCTCCCTTCCTCCCTTGCGAGTGGTGCATACCACTTACTCGCATCAGTCGGGCCTGACAGCTCAATGCCCTCAGCGGAAAAAACAACTCTGGGCTGCTGCGCAGACAACGCGTTCCGCCCGGAAGTGGAGTAAAGGTGTAGCAAGAAGACAGTAAGGAGGTAGAACAGGAATGCGATGCTGTGAGAGAACTAAGCTGACATGCATTAACGCGAATTTGGAACGGCCCCCACCTGTACATCGACAGCACATATGTGACGTGATCCATTCCTTCCTCGTGAACCGCATTGAGCTCTTCGTCTGTAGCAGACATAAATAGTAACCTGGATACAGAGTCAAGAACTACGCATGTCTGTGCTGTAGTGGCAACATACCCAGAAGCTACTAGCAACTGATAAATATTGCGATGAGTAATTTCACAACAATCGTTAGGAAATGATACCGACAAATGGTGGCAAGTGCCTGAATGCCCGGGCGGCATTTATTTTCGTGGAAATACCAGCATCTTTGGCTGCGGGAGGTGTCAGGGTGTGTTCTGAATCATTATCGTCCAGTGGAGGTGTCTCCGATGGAGGTGAGGACGGCAGCGGTATGAAACAAACTTCAATGATACGTGCAAAACCTGCGAGCATCAGCGAGTATCCGAACATAGAGTGAACCTGAGAACACGACCAACTTCAGTACACATGGATGGCGAAACATGCAACCTGACATGATTCTTACCTTCGTGGACAACATCAGAGCCTGAGCGTGGTCTGACATGGCCCATCCTGTTAATATTATGCTAAGCATTTATCAGATCATCGAAAGGTACGGGAGAGAGCGAAAAGACGAACATTATGCCGGGGACTACATTTCGCTGCATGCATACATGAGCTCAGCAATACGCTAAAAGCGATCAGACACACACCTGATTATTCCGAGACAGGAAGATGCCAAGAGCACCTCCTGCCCACCAGAGTATACCAAGGATGCTAAGTAGGGGAGGTAAATCATTTGACCAACACAAAATTCTGATCAGACGTACGTATGCTGCATATCTTTCACACTCCATTCACCGCCGTGGTGCTCAGTGAACGTATTGACTATACCCTGTCACACGTTTAGCTGGAGCACATTGTACGTCCGTGATATGCGCACCCAAAGCATGATCACCCATGAATCCCACCACTCCGGACTGCGGCCGCTGCGGCGGACCCAGTTGTCGCCGACAACGAGTAAGAGCGCCATAATGATACCATAGGCAATGAATCCGCTTCCCTAGAGACTTGGATGAGCTCCGTCCGAAAGACGTCATTATACGTGGACCTACCATAATATAATGCGCAGCACATTGTCCAGCTCCCACCTCCCCGCAGAACCCCCTCAGCGTGATGACGCCAAACAAGCCCTGAACCCAACCAAGGATGGGCCATACACGTCCCAGGATACCATGGGCGCGCACAGCGTACGGTCGTATAGTACGTTCATGAATATGAAGCTTGAGGTAAATTCCAAGGCCCAGCTGGGCAAAGATAGGGACCAAAATCCATGATCCAATATGCGAGTGGATAGAAGACGGGAACTTTCGGCCGCCATGCGCATGGCCAAGAATTATACCGCCAAAAGTCAAGGCAAAGGCGAGACTCTGTACGCAACCCCTCGATCAGAATAAAATCACGCAAAGTGAAACAATGCAACGTACTTGTACGGGGACATGCCATTTACTTCGCGCAAGTCCAAGTACCATACCGACGGGGAATATGAAACCCCATACGATAGCTTGGAGGGCGATGTGTATCCAGAGAATGGCATCAACTGGGGCATGTAGTTCTTCTTCTGTAAGCTCTGCCCCATGATGTTCGTGAGCGAGCACTGGCACGATCCAAGTGAAGACAAGAGGAAGTAGTAGGGGTGTCCATAAGGACAAGTCGCCTGCCATCACCTACGGTGAGCGACCCTAAATACAATATTGTGCTTATAAAACGTTTTGAACAGAATCTTTGACATTGACAACAGTCGTGTGAAATGAGTGTATTGATTCGGCATGCCGGCAACTTAGGTGGACACGTACACAACACGTGCACAGGTCAAAAAGGATTTTGATAGATTTTAACCATTTCTTACAACTGAACCTCTAACTCGCCGCAGAATCAATGCTTCCTCTGAGGACATCGACAGGCGGTAGCTGCAAATTGTAAATGCCATGCTGATTATGAAGCAGTGGGATGAAGAAGAACTATATTTTGCCGCATCTACAGAGTTGTAAGTCTTTGAGCGAACAGCAAACATGCCTCTTGCTTCTCTGCCGCGACGACCGTTCACTTCGTGCGCCTCGCTGACATCAACCAACCAGCCAAGGGCCTGAAGGAGTAAACTAGCCTGGACACAACGAGGCAATCCCTCCCGCGCCAGCAGCTCATGCAAACCCCATCGATATCGAGGCCGGGAGGCGCTGCAGGCATTCGCCCGATAACACCCACCACGTACACATGTATCACGCTCATTGGATTACGCGCATGAACGACACATTAATATCAACCTCAACCCATATTTCTTCACCACATTCCTACCTCCACAGTTGATGCGTGACTATGTCATGAATCTGTTAAAAAACTTGGGCCCTCTCACCACAGACTTGCGCCTAGTGAAATGCAAGGTAAGTCTTACAAGTACAATTGCATGCTTAAATTCATCGGGCCATCCGTGCAACCGGGGGTTGTAAGCGATAAGCTCCCAAGTGTGAGCGTCCCTACACTGTATGACTTGTCGGCTAGTTTGGACTCAACACAAATTGAATAGTCCAAGTACGAATACAACTCAAAAAGGTAACAACAAGTGGCATTCAAGTTTTGCCACAGTCCTGCCGGCCATATAAAACTGAATGCCTTGGAACCGATTTTTGTGGAAGCCATGGAGTCTGACTGGCTCAGGGTTATCACAAGAACGCGAATTTTGTACGTCCTATGAGAAAAGTTGCATCTTACTGATGGAGATTGCTGCGGACGAAATGACACGTCTACTGGAGATCATGGACGGCCACAGTTCAAGAGCCCTATGTTCCATCTGAGAAGTATTCAACTTTACACTGGCACTAGACTAAAGGGATGTATCGGCCTTTTAGGTATCAATATTATGATTGTCTCATGTACACATGCTGTGACATGGCACGAGCGAGGAGGACGGCAGTAGTAGGCGACCCTAGTGATGATCATGAGTCATGACACTGAGACACAGCCAAATTACTAAGAGTCCGCGACGGTGATGCCAGCTGCGGTCGGAGAGCATGTTCAAAATCAATTGCAATACATTCATGGATATGCATCAGGATACGTATCGGCATTTGTCCATTGAATTTTTTGAATGCGTCCCAGGCTCAGGTTTGCAAGCATGATGTGCGGACGGTACTACTGGGCCAAGCGTATATAGTTAATTTATAAACTCCGACAAGTCCTCCGCGGCCAATCTGTTTTGATTTTATGACCTGGCCACTCAGTATCGCATACTTATACCGAGCCCGTTGCACCCCGTTGCCAAATCGTCAGACGATAATCCGGGGTATAAATGGGGTAGAGGAAGCCAGGTATACCATAATATTACGTCTGTGGCTCAACTGACTCGTGAAGGAAGCAGGGTTCGCAATCGAGTGACACTATCATGATGCCACAGCTGGTATGGCTGCCAGAGTTGGCTTGTGGATGTTGCACGTGTTACTTGCAGGAGTCAGACTATGTTTCAGTTGTTGACCTAGGAACCGCACCGCAAACCTTTTTTGACAGCTAATCGTAGTTTATTTCATCCTGCACGCTCCGAAAATTGTGAGTGGGGTTTTACTCCGGTACGCACGCGTTCAGGGTCACACCTGTATGTCCCGTTCACGACCGTGGGGTAGGAGGTCTGATATATATTATAATTCCTCCTAAAATGGTTTTGGACCGAGGATCATATTTTCACTCCCTGCCAATCGAGGGCTGACCACTGTACAATGAGATATGTCCTGGCTGGCTTGGTGCTCTCGAGCATGTTTGTTGCCTGTGCATGGGCCGGGCAACCATCTCACATTTACGGTGTTAATTTGGGTTCATGGTAAGCGTCACTCTACATCTGCGACCGACCTTTCAATTTAAGTGGTAGCGCAGGTTAGTCCTAGAGCTGTGGATGCTTCCTCAAGGTGATAAACCGACGAACTATGCAAGTGCCCGTTCACTGAACAAGTTTCTTTAGGGTGGGTGGATATGGGTGGACAGTTATGCGGTTCAGATTGTTCGACATGTATTTCAACCGAGTCGTACGTGCTTATTCTCAACTGTTTGCTTGTGAAATTCGATTTATTCTGTGGTAATCTAGGGCATTTGCAAAGGCGTATCCTACCACCGTCGACACTACATTCGCTCAACACTGGGACACATGGTTTACACAGAGTGATGTCAACACACTGAAGGCGGCCGGTATCAACACTGTCCGCATTCCTGTAAGTCGTTTCAAAGGAAGACTGCGAACTTGTTTAGGCTAACGCTGGACGGCTTGATCTACTTTGACTTTTTGTATCCCATGCAAACTTGTGTTACGCAACGCGATCATACATAGCTGGGATATTGGATCGTGGAGGATTTAGTCAATAGACCATCCGAAGCATACCCTCGAGGCGGTCTTGGTTATCTGGTGAGAAGCTCTGTCGTAGTTCAATTCTCTAGTTAAACTCGAGCTTTGCAACTAGCGCCGGGGCTTGGGCTGGTTGAAAGATGCCGGGATACAAGTGATCCTGGATCATCACGCATTGCCCGGGGTTCAAACAGCTCAGCAAATGTTCACTGGAGAGTAAGTTTTCGTGTAATCATTATTTGTTCTGTACTGAGAATGGTTTTTATCAGATGTACTACTGATGTCCAATTTTATGTGAGCCATTTTGCAGCTGGTAAAAGTAATAGCCTTAATGCCTTGCACACAGACCACATATAACTACCGCCGCGCACTGGTGTGGACGGCGGTCATGACCACGCTTGCTCACTTGGACCCTTATTTTTCAAATGTATTTTCGATCGAGGCAGCCAATGAACCCATTACTGACGCGACTCAAACGCCCGGCTATGGCACCTGTACGTATCACTCATCAGAAGCTCTTTTATTTGTGCTCTTATGATTCCTGAATTTTTACAGTCCAAGAGAACTTCGTCCAGATAATGCGTGCCGTTGAGCTCACACTCGGAATTTCTGTGCCGTCGTCCAATTTATCGGTATCGGTATCAACGTCCGTTTCGAACAACTTCACTGCTGCATTGAGTGAGACATCCTCTGCAACCGTCTTCTCGGCGGAGGTGCAGGCGGCACTTTCAGAAGCGGTTCCGATTATAAGGGGGATTGGAACAACATATAGTTTGCAGACCATATTCGAAGCATCGCCCTTCAAGCAGTCCGGTACTCCATTGGTGGCGAAGTGAGTTTTCTACATGTTCTTGCTAACATACATTGATAATGGCATGCAAAGCTTCATGGATGTGAATTGGCAGTACAACAACCCCTCTAACCCAGCTGATGCCGCGAGTGGCCCCCAAACTTACGACAACCACTTGTATTACTCGTGAGTGGGCAGTTAATTACCTCAAGATATCATGATTTCTTAAATTCTCCCCACAGCTCTGCCGTATGTCGTGTGCACGCAGCTTATGGCTTCTAATTGACAATTTTATAGGGATATGACCCGACGTCATACATGACCAGTATCTGCAGTACGTTTTCTTCGTTGGTCCGACAATGGCGTACTCATTTGCGGTAAAGATCTTCCAGAAATCCAGGCTGATGCAGCGCTCGGCAACTCTCCGCTTTGGTTCGGAGAGTGGTCACTCGATACCCAATTCAATGCTACGGACGAGTTCCTTTACCAGTGGGCTGACGCACAGAAGTTGGCCTACAGTAAAGGTGCTGGATGGATCGTGCGTGTCTCGTGATGTTTGTTCAAGACGTCGCTCAAAGAGAATCCTTTAGTACTGGAATTTTAAGATCGAGTCATCGAACCTCACCAACGGGAATGCCCGTGCAAGGCAATGGTTAGTCAAGTCACATACCAGAGTACTTCATCAATGGCCTGACGGTTATCTAGGTCATACCTTGAGGGGTTGGAACTCGGGTACTTTACCCAGGACCCCGCGGCGTTCCACAATCCAAACGTCTGTGCTCCATACTCGAACAGCACTTCAAACAACAACACTTCTAGCAATTCGAGCAGTAACTCGAGCAGCGCATCGAGCAGCACTTCAAACGGCACCTCACACGGCACCAGTTCAGGTGTACCTGTATCGATCCCTGCCACAGGTTATCGACCGCTCCTTTATTTCATATTCGCCCTTTTATCATTATCATTCCTTTAAGCTTGCTGGCAATGAGGTTCATAAGTTATAACATAGAATGATATATATTCCCCCCGCTATCATACGTTCTTTTTTTATCATACATTCTTTTTAGCCATGACGGTAGGTTGTTCATAGTAGACATACTTGATAAAGCCGGACTTCGTCGGCAGGGACCTTGTTTACCGTACATTGGACTGTCTGAATGATAGATTGGCATTTACTTTAGTAGGATCTTTGAGTCATGCTGCAGAATCCTTTGTGGTGATTATACACAAAAATCGCGGCGGAAACAGAGTCGAACGAGATACAAATTTGCACAATATGATTCGAGTTGGCAGGGACATGTGGTCAGCATATGGTTGGGCAGATGTTACGCGAGTGGTGAGTAACGATACTGCTGAATTCGGGGTTCGGGCGGTACACATGGCACTACTGATTTTGCGGCGCCACCTCGTCTTGTAACACCAAAATGTAGTCGTGGTTCAGACAATGTGTCAGAGAAACGGAACTCAACTCTGTATATGCACAGCATAAGGAACATTTCGAAGGCCAGTCGGCCTCTAAAGGCTAATCCTATCGGAGCGATTCGCAGTGATGACGAAACAGAGGAAGCATTGTGAAAGCATGGCGAGGGCTGCACTACCAGGCAAACTCGGACGTGCAACTGAGGGAATGAAAGCCATGATCACATTCAATGCGAAAACCGATCTGGACATGGCCGTTGAACGGAGCTCGGGCGCGGTGAATTAAAAGGGATTATGTTTGAAGAGCGCGAAACAGCATTAATAAATCGCACAGGGCCGGTGTGACTCGAAGGATCAGAAAGAATCGTCTTACCTCGCTAGTTCTGCTGCCAATGGAACACACATTGGTATTGTTCACGGGAAAGGGCCACAAACCGACGAGGAGACAACTGCCTGTCGCGCCAGTATATTCGTTCACAGGCTGTGGTGCACGAGGTCAGTAACTCCATCATAGAGGTTGTAACGCCTCCTAGTGGTGGACTCGCCGTTTAACGACCATGCTGCCCTGTCATGAGGTCGCAGCTATGACAATAGTCGACTGCTACGAGTTTTCGATGGAAATCTGGCGATGCGCACATCCCTGCAAGCATTTGCAAGTTGGTTAGACGGAGAGATGATGGAATACTATGAGAAAATTGGCTGGCTGGTCCGTTGAATCAATGTTGAAAATGAATTCGGGAGCGCGCGGAGCTCGAAAAGTCTATCATAAACTTCTTTCGACACGATTTCGAACAGTATATGCCAGTGTCGTAATGTCCACTTCTCTGGTCGCCCCCCTACATGTTGCATATATCAGAGCTCTTGGAGATGTTGGTTCTTCGACTCTCACTGAATGAACTGATTTCTAAGCCTTCGAGCAGAGCAAAAATGAACTTTCCTATCACCTCTCAGCTCACCTGAGGATGAATGCGGTGTATTGGGGCCTGACTGCTCTTTTGGTCATGGGACACGGGGATGCGTTGGACCGTGATGAGATGATAGATTTCGTTATGAGCTGCTGGGATGAAGAGGCAGGTTGGTTCCCATCAAGAGATCCATGCCATCTCGAGCTCATATTCCGCAGGCGCTTTTGGCGCTCATCCCGATCATGACGCGCACATGCTTTCTACTCTCAGCGCAATACAAATTCTGTTGATGCAGAACGCACTCCATAGAGTCGATGTCGACCGCGTTGTGAAATGTGCCTTGTTTATTTAATCTCGAATGGTTTGACATCACTGACGTGGCCTAGTTATCTTATCTTTGCAGCAACCTTCTGGAGTTTTTGCGGGCGATGCCTTTGGCGAAACTGATACACGCTTCTTGTATTGTGCGGTCAATGCTCTCTCACTTCTGGGAAAGCTCGACAAATTGGACGTCGAGAAAACGGTCGCATATATCAGGCGTTGCAGGAATTTTGATGGTGGATTTGGAGCCGTTGCGGGGGCGGAAAGTCATGCTGCACAAGGTGAGTATGCAAGCACACACACAACTTCAGAACGCTGGAGCGCCATAGTATTTGTTTGCGTTGCGGCACTCGCTATCCTGGACAGATTGGACGAGGTCGATCAGCCGACCCTATGTTGGTGGTTATCAGAGCGACAACTACCGAATGGAGGACTTAACGGACGCCCAGAAAAGCTGGAAGATGTAAGTTTCTCTACACATGACCGCTCTGCAGTGTTCCTGATTTTCTATTTACAGGTTTGCTACAGCTTCTGGGTGCTATCCGCCCTTTCTATCCTTGGCAAGATTGCATGGATAGACTCGGGTAAACTGGAGGCCTTCATTCTCTCTGCGCAAGACACCGAGTCGGGAGGTATCGCCGACCGCCCGGGCGATATGCCCGATGTCTTCCATACAATATTTGGCTTAGCCGGTGCGTCAGATGGTCCAATCTCAGAACTGCCCTCAAATCTATCTTCTCGACAGGTCTGTCATTATTAGGATATCCGGCATTAGTGGACCTCGACCCAGTGTACTGCATGCCTGCTAGCTTCATTGAAAAATTGGGTCTCAGGAAGGGGTGGAAGGCTTTGCAGAGGAGGACTTCGTGATTCGCGTTTGGCTTGGGGTTACATACGTCGAGAAATCGGAAGAAGTAACCAGACTGACTTTGAAATTGGAATCAGTACTTGCTTGGATTACGGGTATATATAGGTAATTGCAAGGTGGTACTAGCGCTGAAAGGCTGTTCTCGCTTCGAGTCGGTCCCTGGTGAGCGCTGAACCCACTCATGCACCGGTGTCTGCGCCTCGAAGAAATTTTGCAGGAAATCTTCAAAAATGCTGATTATAGGTCTTTGACGGTTCTCGCCAGGACATGTCGATCGTTTTACGAGCCCACGCTGAACGTCATTTACTCAGAACTCTCAGAACTAAAGCCATTAATCGAGCGCTTACCCCACGATCTGTGGTCTACCAACTCCGGTGAATTGGTGAGTGTTCAAATGAAGATTCTGAGAACCCTTCTAACTAGCAACGTTGTCTAGGTCATCCGAGGACCCTTGCGCCCCCAGGATTGGGAAGTTTTTGCAAGCTATTCTCGCCGGGTTCGCACCCTACGGCTTAGATGGTTCGCGAGCGATGCCAAGCTTTATCGCGCCCTTTTATCCCCCCCTGATCCCTCATTTCTTCTACCCAACCTTCGCACATTCACTTGGCACTGTCTCAGCACCCGCTCTGCTGGACTTGACGACATGTTCGCTTTCATGCGTCTACTCTTCTCTCACAACCTCGCGGAAGCGCAGCTTATTGTATCTGAATGCGCTCTTGCTGCATTCTCCGATTTTGGATGTACCTCGCTTAGGAAGCTAGTCATCCAAAGTCATAATGCTATCAGTGCGAGTGTCACAGAAGATGTGATACGCAAACTTCCTGCTTTGAGATCTCTCACGTGTGGGGACTCGGATGTCTCAGTCGCGACTCTTCATCACTTGGCGCAATTTCCATTGTTGAGCCGCTTGACCATTTCGCTTGGAGACGATATCGCATACGCACTCACCCTTCCAAAGTTTCCATTTAGCAAACTTCGCTATCTGACACTCAATACTAAATCTATTGGTCCGTGCCTCTCTATGCTTAAGGCGACCAACTGGAACATACGCTGTTTCCACCATCGGATGGATGCGGGGTATGATCCCGCTGGACGCAAGGTGTTTCTGGAACTACTTCCCCAGCAGCTCTCGCATGAGTCACTGAAGTGTATTTCCTTGCGAACCATTGCTCCTCATCAAGACGACGACCCTATTACAAATCCCTTTCCGTTGAAGCCGCTTTTTAGCTTCAAGAATCTGTTTAATCTGGAGCTCAGCGGAACTGTCCTCCCGGGGCTGGATAACGACGAGTTGCAAAAACTTGCTATTGCGTGGCCACAGTTGCGGGTTCTCATCCTGCTCCAAAAAGCAGGATTGTATCGTGTTCCACAAGTAGATCTCACCGGGCTTGTTCTACTCCTAGAACATTGCCCCGATCTATATCAACTCACCCTTTCCGTGAATGCGATTATCGACACCAAGGCGCCTCCTGCGCCTCCGATACGCAGCATCAACAACAAGCTCATTACCTCCATCAATTTTTCCAACTCGCCGATTACAAAAACAGCCGAAGTTGCGGCGTTTCTGTCTGCTATCGTGCCCAACCTCCGAGAAACGTTATCGTGGACAGAAGAGGTGATTTACCCTGTTGAGAAAGTTCAAAAGTATCGAAAACGGTGGGATGATGTGGCAGAGTTGGTTCGTGTATTTGTAGAGGTGCGGAAGCAGGAAAGGGAAGCCTGCATGCATGCACTCAGGAGTGAAGTAGTGCGTAAGTGATCTCCTTGTGGTTCACGTTGTTGCAATTCCCAGCATAACATGCATTTCTTGGATTCCTCTATCCATTTCAAAGTGCAGCTTTGGGCATCTTGGTCCAGGTGCGCATATCAAACTGTATCATTTAGTTTTCTACTAGTATATGTAACCGCACTCGACACAATTGCTATACGTTCTTCCAGTACTACTAGTACTCACCCCAAATTTTATACAATGTATGTATTTACACCAACAGACCGAGGACAATTGAGCGCCGATCGATCTGAATATCTCACTAGTGCTGTATATATTTTGTTCATAATCTGTTTGTCAGAAGTTTCATTTTTTGGCTTGGAAGGTTGTCGAAGGGACGGGAAATTTGATTAGGTAGTGCAGTCACACGTGGCCATCTCAGCAGGACGCGCGTCGCCTCTTCGCCAGTACAAAAGCTATCCTTGTCCTTTAACGTTGTTAACACTCTCCTCGCTAGAACATCATAATGGCTGACCCCAGCGGTGCTGCACCACAACCAGGTCCTAATGACACTTCTACCGCAATTCTGCGGCCAAAGAAATCGTATGTCACAACAGAGATCTCCAATGACATATATCTGACATCAACAGGCCAAACCGTCTTATTGTCGACGAGGCTACTTCAGATGATAACTCCGGTACATATATATATGAACGCTGTTGGAAATCTGCTTAATCTTCCATGGACAGTTGCAACCTTGAACCCTGCGACCATGGAGCTTCTGCAACTTTTCCGGGGCGACACTATCACCGTGAGGTATGTATCATGATTTCACATTGAATCATTCTAATCAACGTGACATACAGAGGAAAGAAACGTCGTGACACCGTTCTCATTTGCCTGAGCTCCGATGATGTCGAGGAAGGTCGCATTCAGGTGAACAAGGTTGCCCGGAATAACTTGCGCGTGAAACTTGGCGATCTTGTCAACGTCCATCAATGTTTAGACATAAAATACGGCAAGCGGATACACGTCTTGCCATTCGAC
>KN835350.1:0-44365 GCA_000827255.1 Suillus luteus UH-Slu-Lm8-n1
GGATTTCGACGTTTTTGAGTGTCCAAATCCAAATCCAAATCCACGTCCAAATCGCACCCAAATCGGCCTCGAAATCCAGCTTTGAACTCCCCTATTATCACCGCTTGCTATCAACTCCCCGTCTCGCGATACTGCCAATCCAAATACCCCGCTACGATACCCCACCATTTTACTCAATACAACACCTGTCTTCAGGTCCAACGCGCCACTTGCGAAGCGTGTTGTCCAACGTTGAGCTGGTGACTATACGGCGTCTGTCGGGGATAATTGCGACCGAGGTTATGCCAGTGACGCTCTCATGGTCCTTAAACTGTCGTTCGGGTTTCTGGAATGAGCTGCGAAGGTTGGTAATGTCGAGGTGAAACTGCGAGTCACTATCAACCATCAAACTGTTTCGTGATTACATAGACGCCGAGGACATAGTAACGTTGTTCACCCCCATCATTGCAAGACTACAGGATAATGCAGTTGGCGCTTCCCGGCTCTGCTTATACTGACTACCATTAGTCCTATCAAATATTATCACTGGTGTTGCGAAGCTCATTTATCCTGGATTCAATCGTCCCCTCTAAGAAACCTTGGATCTTAACTCTAGATGCCGATCTGCTAGCAGTGCTCAATGTTGAACGAATGACTTGGGAGCAAGGGGAAGTAAGGTGCGCTGTAATGACTTGTTACTGTAAGTCCCAGATACTATTGCCCTCCCCTCTTAAACCATGGGCTGCAATGAACCATGGTTCGATGTGGCAACATAAAATTTCCTACTGGGCTTGAGCTTGATTTCATTGACGTTGTTTGTGAGTCGTGACTATGTTAATGTAGGATCTCACATCTGCAACTCTCCGATGATGACAGCATTTGCATAACTCCCAGCTTCCAATCTGTCTGGCCCGCCTTCCCTTTTTGTTGGCAGTTGCACCAGGCCGTTCGCTCCGCTCAGGCTTGCAACTCGACTCGACCTCTGACCACCTGTACTCGTTGCTCGTAAACCTTCCTCCCCAGCCTTCACGATCACACGATGGAATTCAACACGAGAGTCCAGTCTCATGGCATCTCCCAGCTACCATATCGTTGTCAAGAAAAAACTTTTCGAAGATGTGAGCCACACGTACCTTCACTCGTACGCGGGGTAGATGGCATCTTTCACTAGGCCATCCGCCAAGCTTCCGCAACGCTGGTATGACAAAGACGTAGAACGTGACCAGGGCAGAGGCGGGGTTACCGGGGAGAGCAAACATGAATTTCCTCTCATGTTCTCCCTGCACTGTTGGGATACGAGCAAACGTAGTTGGCTTTCCGGGTTTCATCGACACCCGTCCAAAGTGGATCGTACCCCCGAACTGACGTTCGACTACAGGCTTGAGAAGGTCGCTCGCACCCATAGATGTCCCGCCTGTCGTAAGTAACAGGTCGGCACTTTCGAGACCTTGTTTGATTGCCTTCACATGCGAGTTGATGCTAGAGCCGTTTCAGATGATGAATATTGAAGAAATCGACCCTCTTACTCGTCGGCAACAATTCCAAGGTCAACAACATTATATCCCATTCCTTCAAGGGCTGCCCGCAGTGAGGGCCGGTTAGTATCCCAAACGCCTCCCCAACCATCGGAGGGAAGCGGGTTAGGAGATTGGAGGTCTAGAAGCTCGTTTCCGGTACTCAGAATAGCGACGACGGGCTTGCGATGCACTTTGACCTGATACCAGTTCATCTCTGCACTGACACATGCCTATTCGTCGACATACCTCTTTTCGCCCGACAAACGTTAGGGTCCCAATTTCGCCTCCGAGACTTGTTAAGACATCGCCTCTCTGGAGCACAAGGTCGCCCTTGTGCACATCAGAGCCTGGTTCCCGTATATTGTCGTTTGGCGGGACCTGCACGAGGGTTTTCACCTCTTTTTCTTCTGCATCCTGTCCATTCGCATCCTTGGCGGTGGATAGTAGCTCAGTGTCTTCAACCATGATCACCGTATCAGTTCCTGCTGGGAGGGGCCCCCCTGTGTTAATTCGAAAAATTGATCCCTCAGGAAGATCATCGGTCAAGGCGTGAGTTCTGGACGTCAAAACCTTGTACGTTCCAGGAGGGTCAGACGCTAGTGGCTACATCAGCATATATCCCGTCATATGCGACAGATACGAAAACTAACAGCGAAGCGCATAACCATCTACACTTGTGGTCTTGGATGAAGGAACATTTTGCGGAGCATAGACATCTTCGCCGAGGATGTTGCCAGCCAGCGCAGGTGTCACCTGTTCATACTCAGCACGTACTACTAGACGTATCCTAGCCTGCACTGACAGGAAGAGATACCACCCTCAGTGGTTGGATTTCATTGACGATCATATTCAGAGCGTCCTCGAGGGATATTTGCGGATATGGTGAAACGCGATGACGAGCATAAACTGTCGATGATCGATCACATGATATTTGATGCGGACTAAGTATTGGGTAAAGGCTTACCGGGCAAAGAAGGATCATGAGATAATATTGACCGAGGCTGAGGCACGTGGTGATCATGATGATGGTGGTGGTGGTGGTGCGGGGCTCCGCCGTGTCCTGAACCCATAGCAGCATGCACCTGCTTGCCAGTTCCCCCTTTGATGAGATCAATGGCATGTTCAATGAACCCATTTGCAAAAAGAGCCTCCAGGTTTTCTTTGACTGCCTTCACACTGCCAGGAAGAGTGACGACAAGAGTATTTCCTACTGTGCCTGCGACAGGTCGAGATAGTGCTGCCAGCGGCGTGCGCTTTAACGACTCGGCAAGCAGCAAATGAACGATTCCTGCTGCTTCACGCTCCAACAAAGGGGCGATCGCCTGAAAACGTGGAAGTTAGTGCCTGTGAATGCAGTATGAATGGCATGATCTACTTCAGGTGTCCGATCGCGCACACCGAATCCTGTTCCCCCCGTGGAGATAATCCAGTCAACAGTATTTTGGGCGTCGTTGCACCAGTTTTTTACTGTCTCCCTGATTTGTTGTTCATCGTCTGGAAGAATCGTCGAGCGTACGCAACCATGCCCCCGTTGCCGGACGATCTCCTGGATTGTTGGACCTGATCTGTCCGCAGCTGCGTCCACGGACGCTGTGTCACTGACTGATACAGTTCTTGGCTCAGTTTGACCCTCAGCGATATGAAGTCAGCAACACAGGCTGACCTGTAATAACGCCAACCCTGATTGCGCTCATGAATGTTCAAGGATGATGCTGAGCGCTGATCGTTGGTGCGCATTACTCACGGAATCTAGGAACTTCAACTTTATCTTATCACACAGCCGCAGCGCTACATGAGGCCTCTATATAGGCACAGCGCCTCCCTGTGTTCAGTTGACGTTTCCGTCTTTTCTCGGAGATTCCTAGTTCGGGTTTCTCCTTGGTTAGGTCCAATGGTTACAATGTTAATGCCTTTTGGAGGTCCTCCCATGTGCTCCACATCTCGGTTTCTATATGCGACTAGTTCTTGATGCATCTGGTGGGGGCAAGCGAAGCCGCGTGTGACAAGATCTGCAGGAACGGGATGGTATACCTAGTGCAAACGTACCTCCGAGTCATCGGGCTCCGCGAAGATAGGTCGACGCCACATATTTAAGTACTCCTAGCTAGTCCATTGAACAAATTAATACGATAGAGAAACTGTGATGAATTTCGATGCAAGCCAAAACATCCGTACCATGTACAACAAACAGTATTGGTACAAGTAGGCTATCGAGGTGCAAAGTAGATGAAGCATGCACGGCTATTATTGAAAGAATAATGTAGAGCACCAACTTGACGCGGATCTTATGCCAGACTTCTCCACATACCAGCCGCCGGAAGTTTACTTCGGGCTTCAAGTATCTTGAACGCCCGCTGTCTACCCCGTGCTTCATTATGAGGGCCCATTTGAGAAGGTTCGTCATCACTCTCATCGTCCTCGTCACCCTCATCTTGCGAGACAAAATCAAGCGTTCCAGGGTCCATGGAACGATCACGATCACGGGCAGCATACGAAGCTTTGCGTAAAGCAGAAGTAGAATGCCGACCATTTGGCAAAGGGGGCACCATGGCACCAGCACGGTCAGAGAGGGATGTCTTTGGCTGATATGACGCCAATGACAGAGGCTCTCGTTTGCGTGATAATGGCCCAATACTGATAGGCAACGATCCTGGAATTCCTGGAGGATGACACCGTGTACCTACATGAGTCTTGAACATGGTGACTTGTTTAAAGGGAAGAAAAAACAGACCAGAAGTTATATCGTCACTGTCATCGGTGTCACTAACAGTGACGCCGACTTCAACCTCCTCTGGTATAAACGCCCCAGCCGAGCCGTTCTTGCCACCTTGTCTACTGACAAACAACTGCCACGCTCTGCTATTGGGTTTCCAAGCGCCTCTGTGACTCGGGGTATCAGCGGCAACCAACTTTAAAATTTGTTGTTCTTGGGGATCAGGAGCTTCAGCTTCAATGGTTTGTCGGATAGATTCAGTGTGCGACTGCTCAGAGGTTGGGCCATGTGTTCTCAATGTCGAGTCAGGCTTAGTTATCTGAGCTTGAAGAGAAGCATAAGCGGGTAAGGAGGTTGGCCTCAATGACGATAGAGATGTTGGTAGGCCAACATGGCTCGTGCTGTTGCGGGGGCGCGCACGGCGTCGGGGAATATGTGAAATCTCTTTGAATGGAAGGACAGGAGCTGCGTCTGAGGAATCCCGATCACTGCTTTCACCTTCCAGATCAAATATCATGTCTGAAATAAATGCACCGTCAGAAAATCGCGTGAAAATCGCCATAGTTGTGTACCTTGCATATCACGGCCTTGACTACTTCCATTTTTCTCCGGACTCGGCCCGTCGGCTATCAGCACGTCTGGTTTAATGTCAAATGTCACTTTGCGCTTCCCCCTCGACTCATTCCCATTCCTGCCGTGATCCTGCTTCTGCAATCGGCCCTCTTTCGCTCCCTTCAGCTTGTTCTCTCCGTCGCCGGTTGCCCTGGCAGAAGTGGAAGCGCTACTCGGCTGCGCGCCTTCGGTCGCCTTGCGCGTCTCTGCAGCGGTCGTTCCGGTTGCTGGGAGTCGCTGTCGTCCGCGCATAATCTCCATCTCAGCTTCCATATCTACAAAATATCGGAAGCTCGCAGCCGTGTCCCGAGCCTCGTCCATGCTGCGTTTAAACGGCTGAATGAGACTTTCACTTGCGGTGAGTGGCAATAGTTCTCTAGACGAAGTAGAGGACGACAGCGACCGACTGTCAGGCGAGCCGACGGATGACGGATGGGATGAATAAGGCGGCGGTGACCGTGGAATATCGCTTGCCTGTCCAGAATGAGTATTTTGTTCCTGAAGGGCACGAGGATGATGAAATGTCGAAGTCGCAAGAGAAGCAGAGAGCGAAGATACTCTTGGTACCGATGACGCAGGGGAAACCATTCTTCCGGGGCTGGCGACAGGCACAAAGTCCCGTACGGAAACCGGTGAGCCAATGGCCGGCCCCCCTCCACTGTTGATCTTTCTTGTAGGATCCCTTCGCTTGGCAACATCGGAAGCGCCATGATCCTTCTCCGTCTGGCCTAAGCTCTCGAGAAATCTTTTCCACAGACTCTCCACAGCTCTTTTCAAATCATCCTCAGCCTTCTCAATTTCAGCAACTTTATCCCGTATGAGAGCAGCGAATTGTTCTTCAGCGGATGATCTTAGATCTTGTGACTTGGATGTGGCTATGGATGACAGGTGAGCAAAAACGGGATGTGAGGGTATAAAAGGCGCGGGTGGAAACAAGGGACGCAAGTTTGACAATATGGGCTCAGAAAGTACTCGAGAGCGCGACACGTCAGTAGAGGCGATGCAAGAGGGTTGTGCAGAGGGCTGGGAGGCAGTTGGCGGCATAGCAACATTGAAAATCGGGGAATATGTCGTTGACGACAAGAGCCTGAAGACGGCATCAGGATCCTAAAGAAAGTTTGCAGTCAGCAAACCCTGCATAGAATCATGGATGACATCACGTCATAGACGTCATGTCAATATCCCCGGAACTGCACAAAGGATTGAGGGAATTGTGCTAGAGACTAGAGACCCTAGCCTCTCTCACTAGCAACGGGAAGGAAATGACTCACCAGGCACTCAGTGTGCACCTCAATCCACCCGCAACCACTCATCAGTATGTCTTGTTCAACCCAATCATAAGTTGGGAGCAATGGTCCCTCTTGACCCTCCACGTCGAGTGGGACCAACTGCCGTACACGATATGCAAGGGTCTGGCACAATAAACAAGTCAACGTCGTATACCGGATGCATCGATTTGTATCGCCTAGAGAGGAACCCATTTTGCGTGTTCTCATCGTCACTTGAGGATGAGCCTATCATATAGATCAGAATTCACGGTGAAAAAAAAATGACTCAGACAGAAGATGCGACTTACAACGCTGAGACCGTCGTGACCAACATATATCAGTGTATAATCAGAATCGGTTACACTGTCCTTGAGAAAATCTGGAGGCGTGTTCTGCGGTGGCGGTTGCCTGAATTCTATTCGAATATTGAGACATTTACAAGCCCTGGTTGTACCATCCTGGCGAACGTTCGCCATGGTTGACGATAACCTGGCAAGGTGAAAAGTAAGAAGATCACAACACTAGTGTTGGCGGGAGAGTCAGAGATGCGGATATGAATCCAGTGTCATAGTCATTCTGAATCAAGAAATTCTTTCCACGGTCCGATGAGTGCGGTAAAATTCGCGTGTTTCCGCCCAATCTTATCCAATATCTCCGGAAAAGTCAAAAATGCTCCAGCGATGGCGAAAACCGAAAATTGAGAGTTCCGCGCATAATTGGAATATATATATTACAAGATAATAATTTTCCTCATCGCAGTAAACAATAGGCACTCCAAGTCAACAAGCAACGTCAAAACACCGCCAATGGACGAGTCAATCGCATTTACGCGGGCCCCACAGGAGTTAACACGTAGAAGAACATTCCGTCAGACTGAGCATTTCGAGACGCGGGATTGACCAGACAAGGTCTATGGAGGTCTACTTATCCTTCTTTGCCTCACTGCTGCCGTCAGCTTTGATGACATCCTCCGCCATCACCTGACCATACTCGTTCACCCGCTTAGGATCTATGCGGTAGATCCAGCGCTACACAAACACGAGGCTTGAGTCTAGACTATCATATGGAGAAATAGCTCATAGACCCACCTGATACAGGAAAACTAAAAACACGACATCATCCCGGAAGCACGCCAGCCGGTGCAGCACTGGCATCTTGATACAGAACCTGCATTCCCGCGAAAGGTCTTGTGAGCTTGGATTTATACACTGATGTGTCGTAATTTCTTACGCAAAAAGATCGTCGACAACTGTCGACAAAGTCTTATAAATCATTGCCTTCATGGGCATATGTGCCACGCTCTGAAATAATATCGCAAGTCAGGATAGGATATACCTCTGCGTACGGGCAAGCGACAAACCTTGAGTTTATAGTTGATAATGAGTTGAGGTATCAATTGTGCCTGTCATAATTCATCGATGTCAGGTAGCCGAGCAGCAGCATGTAATGTAGACTTACAAAGCCAAACATATACACGAATGAAGTCAGCGTGGAGATCACGAAGCTGTACCATCCTTTATGGGTCTCGTAAATCAATGAGTAGATCGTGTAAGCAGCGAGTAATGGAATAGTAAAGTATGACACAATGCGGAATGCAAGCTTGTCATACCTGACCAAATACTTATGTCAATATTTGTTGTCCAGGATTTATAGCGACTGCATTGACTCACTCTTGTGTTTTCTTCTCATCGTCACTGAGGACATGCTTATCTGATATGGTCAATGTTAGCTTACGAAAACACGTGCAAGAAACTGTACCTTGGATACTAAGCATATAGGGCAGTTTGGAGCCAGACGGAGCAGGGATGATACTGATATCCACAGCTTTTGTGATCTGCGAATAGGATCAGCCCAACTCAATTTTGTGGCAACGTCCCTCGTGCACCTTCCAAGCCTCTATAACGACACCCATCCCAGACCCCATAAGGATCATCCAGCTCGTGTTTTCGTTGTTGTCAATGAGGTACAAAAGCACCACGGTCTGGACGAACACGTTCGTTATTATCTAGAAGAATCCAATACAGCGATCAATTTGAGGCTAAGGTGTCTCCCAAAAAGGGAACATACCGTTCTGTTGAAGGAGAATGAGGAGTCATTATGACAGCCAACGACACCTGCCTGTACCACGTAATATCTTACCTGACAGAGACGCCAACCAGCTCCTTCCGTTGTCGCCAGTGCGAAACATCTGATTTGAAGGCCAGCATCTCAAATCTTCATACGCCACAAGATCAATAACGTATCCGATGATCGCCGCGATGCACTCACACGACATGCAACATGCTAACCAGTCCAGTCAGACCCAGGAACCACGGATTAGTCTCGGTAAGCATTCGTTTGACCTCGTCAAGTTCCGCTCCTGCGCCGCCACCTTGTTGCTTGAGGGCTTCGTCGAAGCCATGACTCATCGACGCAAATATTTGGAATTTGAAGTATGACATGGGTTGGAAAACAACTTCAAGCGGCAGCGTCGGGGTGGTTGTGTTAATTTCGATAAGATGCGAGCGAAGTAACCAAAAATCATTGGGGAAGATTATAGGCTTGTAAAATCCTTTAGTGCCAGTGTCATCCCGCGCGCCTGGAACCAGATGTACATCTGGAATCATATGAATTACGTGTGCTGAACCCATTTAGACAGACATACGCTCAACCAGGACTGGGGGTAGCTTATCGACTGCTATGACCGTCTCGTCGGAAACGAGGGCTAACGTCAGGTTCTGCTTATGGGTTTATCCAGGGGAAAGGTTAATGCAAATTAAAACATACCTTGTGCCAATGCGACACTATGAGATCGTCTTGCAGCTCCTAGAGGATCCTGCTCGTCGAAAGTGATAACAAGAAAAAGGATAGTGACAAACCTGTTCCACCTCTTCATTTTCATCCGGATTGGAAAGCAAATTTTTCTCTTTGCGTGCTTTCACTTTGGGCATGTACCTCGTTAAAACTGAGATAAACACGAGTCAATCTCGGACTGGAAGTTAGCAGGTTCTAATCTCACGTTTCCGAACATGATGCACTGAATGAGGATCAAAAGAGGGATTTGAAGGGTCCGGACTTGCACCATCTTTGACAAGGAAAACGTCCGCCCATAAGGACCCGTTCTTCTGCACGGTCTGTACAAGTTTCCAAATGGACATCAAAGGGATAACATTCAGCAGCTTACCATTGGCAAATTGATATCATACGTGGCAACCCTTGTCTCCTTCCAGTCTCCGAACGTAATGTTCTCCCAGACAAAATTGGGAAGACCAGCGTCCTGGTCTTCCCGCCATGCTGACGTCCATTGACGGGAAAACACATCACCATTCGGCGAGGTCGAGAAAAAAACGTGCATGGATAAAGGTTGTCCAAGTTTCCACGCATTATATGCCTGTACGGGGGGTAAAAGAAATGGATTGACCTCACCCGGCTGAGCGGCATCATTACCAGGTGTCGCTACGGAAGGGGCAGTTGGAGGCTTTGCCGGTGCTATGAGTTTCATAGCTAAACAGTCTCCGATGAGTCTCTGAATTGCTAAGCAAATAAGTGGTGACGCACCAAGCTGAGAGAATGCCCATATCAAAAACACTTGCTGCAGGTTGGGTTAGCTGCGGAATTGACAGATTTTGGGTGATGTGCGCTGACCTGGGCCACTGAGAACAACTTCCGCATTGGACTTTCATCCTGCTCAGCGGGAGGGCCAGCTTGAGCATGGGCTGGTGTAGACATATGTAGCTGTGACAAACCAAGGGAACACGCGGACATCCAAGTCAGCGCTCAGCTTCGCCATCACGTGATCAGGCACATTTTATCCCATAAAGTTCTTCGCGGTTTATCTGATATCTCTCGAGGGGTACCAATGTAGACATGGAAGTAAAAGCAGTGTAAGGTAAATTACAGGGAGAGTATGTACCTACGGGATCAATTTGTGTTAAGAGACAAGCTGTAGTTGGACACTCTTCAAAACATCTTGGAAGACTATGAGTAATTTATGCGCCATACGTTCCACTAAACTTGAACTCTCCGCTATCGCTCCAGCGGATGTTTACGTGCGGACCTTTGAGATAGAGGTGCGAATATCTGCTTTGCATTAAAAACAAGTCATGATTGAAAAGAGAACAATCGATGACAAACCTGGCAGACGCGCCGAGGTGACCAATACGTTTTTCAAAGTCATCAACGGGCATCTTGTGCATTTTCCACTTTGGAGGACCGCCAAGGCCCAGCATGGTACCAAAGACATTGGGATTAGCGCAAACGCCATCGTAGCACCACTTTGCAGTGCCAGCCTTGCATGACGGTTTCCACTTTAATTCGCGTTTTCAACAGGTCAACAGACGAGAATGATAGAGGAAACCTACGGTCATCTGCTTCTTGATACCGCTGTTGGCAGCCTTTCTGATCTTCTCAACAGCCGCGTCTACTTCATCCGCGCTCATAGCATTAGGCGCGGAACCAGCCCCTCTTTGCTGGGTATCCTGCTCAAGCTCTTGCGCGTACTGGGCCAACTCGACCATGGACTGACGAATATCCTCGTCGTCATCCGGGATCGGGTATGTGTCAGGGTGAGCAAGAATGGTTTTGATGAGTGCTTTCGCAGAGGAGTGAGCAGTGCGCGACTTCTTTGAAGATGACACCTCCCTGGCGTCTGATTTACGTTTTTGTACTGGCATTTCGTGGGAGGCGTTCACAGTTGTGGATGAGAATTTGTGAATTGTATGTAAAAGAGGACGCGACGCGTAGCGTGACGCAGCGCGTTCAAATTGTCACGTCACAAACTGACCCGTCGATTCCGCTTGAACTTGAACTCAGATCAATCTCAATGATCGTCAGTCACGCTTTCAAGGATGTGTGCCATTTTGTGCGTTCTTCTTTTTTCTACGGGGACCTGAATTTTTCAGACGCACTGCCCGATGCCCCTTCGGTTTATTTGGGTTCATCACTGTTCAAATATTCATCTTCGACTTCCTCACAGATGCGGGCCGATCTTTCGGGTCTGATAACTCTTCGGGTTTATGCTCGAACTATACCACACTTGAGTATTTTTCTCTGTATCTCAGATAAGGAAGTCTGCTGACAATCCTTCTGGTTTCTCCCCTTTGTTCACAAATTTACCCAACACATAGATCCGGAATTTGCATGAGCACATATCACGGTACAACATTGGTGCTGGTGTCTGTTTGCAGCATTTGGACAGTGAAATGGCTTAATTGCAACTTGTGACACACCAGCACTTAAGTGGCTTAACTTAAATGATGATCAGATCTCCCCCGCATTGGCACCGAATGTATCAACTGGTCGGGAATTAGGCCATTCCGTCGATGATCGATGATGTCCCATTGCTCACATATTTAAGTCTATGATCACGGAACTGCTCTCGTACATCAGGCCTGAGCTGTACAAGTTCTGCGCAGTTTGAGACCATACCTCTTCTGATGAGTACAAAAATATCTGGTGCTAATAATGTTCTTCGTGCATGCGGCATCTTCACAACATCACGAAACGCATTGCCCCGCAAGAGCACTTGAGGTGATGTTGCTTTATTTGTCGAACTAATATTGACGAACAAATGTACCATCTTGAACAGCTTCTGTTGTACTACTCACTCGAGGTAAGCGAAGATATGGGTGCAATCTAGATGCGGAAGTCTCATCCTGTTATGAAGCCCTCTGATGTGGTGGAACATCTCTTAATGTCCGGCTGGTGAGTTGGTTTGGGCGCTGCACCATTTTCACTAAAATTCATTTTGGTTTGTGACTAGTAGTGACCTGTCATGCGTCGTACGAAAGACAACCTAAACGACTTCGATGAATATGTGATCAACGACATCCCAATCCACCTCATACACCTATCAAACATGGCGTTGGTTGAGCACAATGACGTGATGGAGCCCTTTTGCCTGGCCTTTATTCAATCTTCACGGTTTGGGTCCTCTGGAGTCGTCGAATGCGCCATTCATGACTCACCGATGATTGAACAAAGGGACCTGCCCTACCATTGAAAAAATGAAGCAGGCCCAAGTCAAAGCTCCGGAATAACAAAAGCTCCAAAGGTTCGCAGTTTGGT
This sequence comes from Suillus luteus UH-Slu-Lm8-n1, assembly GCA_000827255.1. Taxonomy (NCBI): domain Eukaryota; kingdom Fungi; phylum Basidiomycota; class Agaricomycetes; order Boletales; family Suillaceae; genus Suillus; species Suillus luteus. Next base: position 12,135 of record KN835350.1, read on the forward strand.
CCAGTGATTATGACATGTATTTTGCGTGTTCAGATGCCTGCCGCATCGAGAAATGCATTGAGCTGGACAGCCCATTCGCTCCGTATTTCGGTGGTATCGTAACTCAGCCTATCTGCACAACCCGCCTGGTTCGCCGAGGACACAGCGGATGGTGAATGGAGGACAAGGGGCTGGACGTTACATGACCTTCTTGCATCTGCCAAGATCAGGTTCTTTCAACATGCACTGTATACCCTTGACAGATCATCAACCGACGAGAAGCCCTGCACAGAGTTTATCATATCGGAGATTCTGATGAGAGCCGCCGATATTTTTGTTCACTCATGCAAGTTATATCCAGGTCCATGCGGTGTAGATGCGCGCATGGCGTGAACAGCTAGACGCAAAATACAAAGGGTTGGAAATGTAGCATATTCCCTGATGGGCAATTTGGCATCAACCTGCAGATCGCGTATGGAGAAGGAGGAAACTGTGCACTGCGCAGGTTCATCTAGGCTATCATGCAGGCGAGTGACCCATTCTGTCCTCAACATCACAGTTCGCATGCTACTCATAGATCGCCATACATTTTCGAGATGTGCGGTTGGGTAAAGAGTTGCTGGAGATGACTGACCAACCTAGGTTTGCACGTGTATCACTCCCTCTCAATATTCGACGGTCGCTTTCGTATGCTGTGGGTGGCATACTCGAGTACCCGCTGTGCTCAACCGTCCAAATTACAGTCAATATGATATTTTCCCCCATCGATGGGTACGCTCTTGGGATTGTCAACTATTTGCTCAAGCCATCCCAAGTGTGACGAATCTTTACCATGTGCCGTAAACGCTCGTATGTGTTATCCAACCGACTGTCTTCCTCGTAATGACCTGGCTAGGGGGAATTAATGTGACTTGGGGGGAGGTGCGAGGATAATCTTACTATAGAAACGTGCTGGATGCGCGACCGTAATATGATGAAGAAGGAACCGTCGTTCTATGTGGTCTGTCCAAGGGAGACTAGTCTCCTGTAGGCTGGCTGTGTCTATGATGTTCTTCGCCTTCTTGCTTGCAAAATTTCATTTAATTCTCTTTATCAAAACGCCTTGCCTTCGGCACACAATAATCGACCAATGTGCTGAAGACCGCCGACACTGGACCGCCTTTGCTATCACGAGGGTTACATAAATGTATTTCACCATTCCTCCGGCGACTAGACAAGCTACTGGATGATAAGTTACAGATAAAGAGATAAGTAGAATTAAATTTACACCAATTAGAGAGGAATGCGGAGTATGAGGGTGACACTGCGAGTGATGTAGAAGCTCGCCTTAGAGCATGTTCGCGCAGTAGCCTGATGAGCTTCCGAGATATCAGTATTAAACTCGTCTTGTATGGCCATGACTAGTCTCCCCTAAGTTAGATCCATTTAGAAGACCTGCAGTCATTCCTTCTCCGCGGGCTGCTGTATTCGTTCGAGTCCGCTGAGCGCGGAAAAATGCATTGGTCCGGTGTGGGTAAAGACGACGTTTCCAATGCATAGAACCTGCAAACATACTACCGTGACCTGTAACGGCGATAAGATTGTTCGTGTGAAAGGACAAGAACGTTGAGCTGGGAGCCGAAACCTGGTATAGCCTGTCAGTGTCATCACCGCCTGAGTCGCAGTAACGTTGGAGCTTATGACGGCAATGATAGCACATCTGGAGAGGACTCCGATTCTATAATTGGTGATTGGCAGTGTTCGCGAGGCTGTGTGAGGCGCTTAATCGATAAGAGTACAAGGACAGGCGATCTTGCCTTAATTCGAGTCAATGAAGTACCAGGCCATCAACACTAGAAACATATATGAGCACAACATTAACAGATGGCAGAACAACGAGGTCAACAACGACAAGAAACATGGTACAGACGAGGTTCTAGAATTTACAATAGCAACCAACAATCAAAAACACAGATCTTGTGGCGTGAGAATTACCTCCACATTTGGTTATACCCTAGACCCTGCCCTATACCCGAACCCTCTGCCCAGCTCTCAATTTAATTTTGCACTTTATTTCCACAACACTCCTCTTTTCTAAACAACCACCATCCTCAGTTCCTCGTACGTCCTCGTCGTCTTCCTCAACGACAAACTTGCCTTGCTCATCGCCTTACTCTTTCTCTCTAGCTCTATACTCATCCTCAACTCATACAATAGTGAGTATTTGACGCGTTTACGACGCGTCATTCACGTTGCTAACCACTCCTTAGATGCCTGAAACGCGTGAAGACTCTGTCTACCTCGCTAAGCTCGCTGAGCAGGCTGAGCGTTATGAAGGTAATTAACCAACATGCCTAGCTTGTACAATAGCTCACAATCATTTAGAAATGGTTGAGAACATGAAGCGAGTGGCGTCGTCAGACCAGGAATTGACAGTTGAAGAGCGCAACCTTCTGTCCGTAGCATACAAGAACGTCATCGGTGCACGTCGTGCATCGTGGCGCATTGTCTCTTCGATCGAGTAAAAGGAGGAGTCCAAGGGTAACGAAGCTCAAGTGGCCATGATCAAGGGTTACAGGGAGAAGATCGAAGGCGAGCTCGCCAAAATCTGCGAGGATATCCTCGACGTCCTCGACAAGCACCTAATTCCTTCTGCTGCTTCTGGCGAGTCGAAGGTGTTCTACCACAAGATGTACGTCTGCAAATGTTTGGCGTAATCATGTACTGACGTCACTCCAATAGGATGGGTGATTACCACCGTTACCTCGCGGAGTTTGCCACCGGCGACAAGCGCAAAGACAGCGCAGACAAGTCCCTTGGTGCCTACAAGGATGCATCGGAGGTTGCTGTCACGGAGCTACCGCCTACGCATCCCATCCGCCTTGGTCTTGCACTCAACTTTTCAGTATTCTACTACGAGATCCTGAACAGCCCCGACCGTGCCTGCCACCTTGCCAAGCAGGCCTTTGATGACGCGATTGCTGAGCTTGACACGCTTTCGGAAGAGAGCTACAAGGACTCGACCCTAATCATGCAACTATTACGGGACAACCTCACCCTCTGGACTTCAGACATGCAGGACTCAGGTACGTTATCTTCCTCCCCATTTAGTTTGCATTTCTTAGCTGGCTTACAGAGAAACCAGATACGAAAGATGAGGCTGAGGCTGCAGGCGACGACTAGAGGTTCGCCTTTGCCTTTTTTTCTTCCGATCTTTATATCTGGTTGCCCGCTACTATCTCGCATCAGTGCGACGTTTGATAGTTTGGGTCCTTGACACTTCATTTGCATTTCCCCACCTCCCGCATCGTCTCATTTCCGTATGTTCCCTTATTATCCGTAGTCATACTTGCGGTTTTGCCATGTCACATAGCCTTTAGGGGCAAACAAAGATATTATGAAACTCCCTCTCAATGTCGTGTGATGATTTGGCTCCGTGTCTCGAACACTGCAAGTATGCCATGACACTCCTACTGCTAGTCTGTGGTTTCAAATCTAGCAATGACTGAAAGTGCCATCTAAATACTCGAATAATCTGCACCTGTGTTACCTCACTTGTCTGCATCTGTCCGGTACCAACACCATGTTACGCAAGCATGAACTCGGGAGACTCTCAAACCAATTGAGAGTGTTTCTGAAAGCATTGGCTCGATATGTTACTTTCCCTTTACGACTCATACATCGTCTGTTTCGTACCCTTCTACAACTATATTCTCGTAGGCGCCAGTACCTACCCATTCAAAGGGACGGACGCCTAGAGCGAGTTGCTAGTTCAATTCAGCCCCCCATCCTCCCTTTGAGTAACTGCACCCAACCACAGGTGCCACCGCTATTGGGATCTGCGGCCAATTCGATTGTCTCAGTATTGTCAGTCCCCACTCCTGCGAAATTAGCTGGTTATGGCCAGCAGCTGCCTCCTGTAGTTCCGGTCCTCACCCAGTGCCAGTCGGACTTCAGGCCGACTACGCCCTCCCTGGTGAAGCGATACAATAAAAGCGCTACTATGTGAGCTTCTCGCATTCGAAATGGACTTATGTGCTGAATGGGGTCACAGCAAGCAGGAAATCAAACTTGAGAATATTCCTGCTCGAAAAAGAGATTATTCAGAGTAAGTCTGGTCGTTCCATCGGATCAAACGGTGCTTGATGACGGGGCATAGTTCAGAAGACAGTGACAAATGGCGTGCCTGTGTCCACCCTGAAGGAGCGCTCTACTTTCATGACACCGATCGCGTATGTCATTTATAACAACGCACCCTCCGTAGCTTATTGCAGGTAACAGGGCATTTACACCGACTCATACATGCGGGACAAAAGACGTCGAACTGACATGGCCTCGTTTATTGAGCAGTTGCTCGCTCTGATGACTTCAAGTTGCGGATTGCAGCTGTGCAGTGGTGATATCGAACTCATGGTGGAGTTGACAAGGAATCAGAATAGTGGTCTGGTGTGCAGGTACTATTTCGTTGATCACACCAAACGCCTGCTTTTCTGGCTTCATGAAATACCTACGGGAAGGATCTTTGAGGGAGTGGTGGGCGTCGAGAAGTGGAGTCACATCAGTGCGTCCTCTTGCGAGAATACATATCACTGTGTTCTTGATGTGTTACTTCTCCAGAATATGCTATTCAACATCAGTACTGGCAAGCCTGTCATTGTATGTGTTCACTATCTGGTCGTGAAATTCTTCTGACAGCGATGGAACAGAATTTGCAGTATTAGTACAGTATTAATAAGATTTTAGGCAACACTGCGAGCTGTATCCCAGTGACCACCTGCAAGGCCCTCAGTTGCTTAAGGAACTCAAGGCAATTGTTATGTATGCTAGCGCTGGTGAGATTTCCTTATCAGTGCACCATGTGTCGCTGGAAGGAGTTTATAGAGGTTATCACGACGGACTTGTCGTTATCGCCCTTCGACGGCGATGAATTGTCGAGAATTCTGGATTTGATTGATCGGTTTGAAGGCAAGCAATAGGTCTGCTTATAGCAGCTGAGCCATCACTGCTGATTCTCGACACTAGACAACGTCAACGGTGCCCATTATACATGCGTCATAGGTAAGTGTCGTATTTCAATACTGTTTCCCTTCAGGGGATGATTGTTTCGTAGTCAGGTTTATGCGTTATTTCGGTAAGTTCCGTGATGCAGAATACATCGCCTCTGACCTCCCGACCAGCGCGAGCTCAATTCTTCAATTTTTGCGGACTCCCCGAAGCCCGTTTAAACGCGGACCAGTCTCTTTTCGTCAAGGAGAAGAAGTCAAAGTTTATAGTGGCTCTTTCATGGGCAATCAACGTGGCACTGTTCGATGCCCCGCGGTCACATATGGCAGAACTACGACGGGTGTGGGTCGACCGCAGCATCAATTCTCCGCGCTGGAAGAACTTTAATAGCAAGCTGAGCAGTGAGTGGTCGGGCATCACGATGTATGTGCGTACCGCAATTCTCATCACTTGATGCCTATTTTTGCTGAATCATACCAGTCGACAGTAATGATAGCAGTGGATGTCAGTTTCCTAGCGGTGCCTTCCGTCAATATCGGGAATGCGGGTTCAGTCGCGGTCATCAGCACGTACATTTCCTTGTTTTGCATCGTCGGATCGTTGGTCGTATCCTTGTTTCTCACTAGACAGAATCGGATGTATGGGCAGGAATCAGCCGACAAAGCGGTGAGCAAAGAACACTGCGCCGGTGATCAAATATCGCTGAAACAATCTCAGGTTGTATTCCTCATGCGAGTGACAGGCTCTGTATTTGGCACTAAATCTCTAGCGACTGTACACGGACTTCCGTATGCTATGCTGCTGTGGGGGTGGGTATTTTTGTTGTTGTGGGACCTTTGTTGCTAACGGAACTCCTGTTCTTCTACAGCATGGTGTATTTCATAATTGCGTTCTCTTACCAAGTCTTCACGTCTACGCCCATCATCACTCTCGCGACCACAGGAAGCGCATGCGGTATTATAGCGCTTTTCACGTTGTGGCTCGTAAGTGCGGCGAGGGATTTCCACATTTTGCCGTGGTTGCAGGCGCAGCTTAGGGTTTTCAACGACAAATTTCGGACACCCAGCCAGACACAACGTTGGCTACGGCGTTGATACACATATAGTGACTCAGTTGAGTTACATTCTGATTAATAATTCGGTGTACTATTGATGTGTAGCAACTTCTATATCAGATATCCCAACAGTGTACTAAAGTTACTTATGTTGTCGTACCTTCCTACGTTTCCACAATGACAGCCTTATCAATGAACCCCGTCTGTTAATTCGTCACTGTTGCTTGTTTTGTAAGCCGATCCATATCCCCTTGAACCCTAGAGACATTTGACAATTATTTATTTTTCGTATTGAGCCTGTGATGTCATCCCGAAGAATGCGTACAGTGCATCAGCCAAAGCTGGAGTAGAGGTTTAATGAGCCAGGCGTCATCCACAGCTCTGATGCCTGACCAGATACTCGTCGTAGAATGTGCAACAACCCGCCAAAGTCAGCACCCTTGTGACGAATATCAGATGGCTGGTTAGATCGGCCGAGATGGTCATATCAGAAAATAGTCTGGCATGCTCTGGCATGTCGTTCAAGTTGACGGCGAGCAACAATATTTCTTGCAGAAGTTCAACGATAAGTCGAGGGGTGAGGGTTCTGGATAGCTTGTATTTACCGGAGACTGGTGGGAGGAAAGAGTGAGATATGCACTGTCGACTTATTGAGGTAGGTCCAGAGCTCGAAGCTAAATTAAGCGACAGAAGTACTTATTTTTAGAAATTATAATTAGGACGCGAACCATGATCGGGCAGGACAACTCACAACTCACCACATAGCTGGTGCGCGCATATGTCTCTTACCAGCTATGCTTGGTTATGCATGCTCTATATGTCAGACGTGATGCGCACAGACCAGGTCTCGGCCTGAGCCGAGCGCGAAATGCCCCGGATGACGGCATCGGCCTATCATCGACTTCGACTTCGACCAAGCACATCTCATGGATAGTAATAATTCTTCGGAATTATACTCGAAAGGCGCATCCGAGCCCTTACAACCATCTTGGCAAAGATGGGCCATCGTTGGGAGCCGTCGTTTGATCCTCAACAAGTTCCTTCCCTCTTGCGCCATTTTGTTAGTATTCTCATCCCCGGCGACGTTTTCAGCCCTAAAGTAAAGAAAGCCATAGCGGTGATAGACGTCATCATCCATGATGGGGTTAACGAGAGGTTTCAGACACTAGTAGTCACCCAGAATTTTTATCCCCGTTCCTCCCCAAGCGAATCAAAGTTGGAAGAAGTAACAAAATCTCGAAAAGCAATTCAAGAAATTGTGAACAGGTGCGAATATTGACTGAAGTCTATCACTATGCTCTGATCATCATTAGCAATGACGACGTCTTCCTCAATGAGTACATTTCGGAGGGCTGGACTGGCCTTGCATCCTACGAGCCTTCCAAGGACAACTACCTCGCTCTCTGCAGATTTATCATCAACTGCTGTCGTCAGAAACTGTTCACGCGTATTTTCACATTCCAGAAGACATGGCACGTGCATGTGACCCAAACGTTGGCTAACTGGACTCCTGCGGCAAATGAACTCTCCGGAACACGCTGGCTTGATGCTCCCATTTGGTTTTCATTGATCCGCCTATCGCCTGACAATCCATCATCATGCTGTTTTTCCTGCTGTGGTCCTTAATTGCGGTGAGAGACTTCCATCTTTTGATGTGGTTGCTGTGTACTGGCGGTTCAAATCTTGGATTAGATGCCATGTGACACTTGATAGTGGTTAAGTTAATTTTAGTGTGTACTATGTCTACCAACCGGATAGTATTTCGACCGACTCGTAGAGTCGCATAAGAGGTCTGATGTGAGGATGCCAGTACTGGTGCTTGCAGCACTGTCCTGTACAAGAGAAGTCTGGTAGAGCTAACGTTGAGATACCGTGCTTCATGCTGTCAATCTGGTTGTACTGCAAACAAATTATAGTATAAACCAGTCCAAAAATCAAGGAGTCCTAGACAGCAGAGAATAAAATGCATTCCTGATCACTCCGTCGGCTCTCTCCGTCGATGGACGGTCCCGAGGATCAGTTGACCAACATTCCTCGATGAACTGCCAATGTATTTCAGGGAGCACAGGATAACGAGATCGGGAAGGCTTTTCCAATTTATGCATAGCCAGGATGATGGCAGCATCATTTGGGAGGTAATAATAGGGAATCTTGTTCGTGAGGACCTAAAAGCGGAGTTTGTGACATCATCCCAGAGATCGAAATCACCCCAGACGCACCTGTAGCATGATACCGCCAAAAGAAAAGATGTCGCTCTGCTCGCTTGGCCGTGCTGAAGATCCGTCCTCCCGTTCCAGTACAAGTAACTCGGGAGCCATCCATCGCACGTTTCCTTTCAGATTCGAAGTCCAGGAAGCCTGAGAGGCGCTTGCAACATCCGAATACATCAAGGAAAGACCGAAGTCGGCAATGCAAGCGGTACCATCACCATTGATGAGCACATTAGGCTGGAGGGAGGTCTCATCTTGATCAAATCAAAACAATCGAGCAGGGTCGAGCTTACCCCATTAAAGTCTCCATGGATGACATTGTTGACGTGAACTGCGAGAAGCAGTTAGTAATCTGGGTCCTGCATCAAACTAACTCAAGACGTACGATATTGCAGACCAGTTATGATATCGATGAGCTAAGTTTGCCATGAGCCAGTAGTCTACATGGTCTACAAGGGAAGATTTACCATCTGGAATCGTTTAACGAGAGTAAGAGCTGCGCCCTCACGTTCCAGGTAGGCTGTCAAGTTACCATTCTCCGCCCAAGGACTCACTATCGCTACAAACGGACCAAAGCCATCTGTATAACCATAAACAGGTAGAACATTTGCGTGCTTGAGTTTGGCGCATATTCTGAGTTCGCGCTTTATCCGCTACGAAGTGCAACCGCTGGCATAAATAATAGTCACAATTTTTCGTCGACTCACAATCACTCACTTTGTTCTTTTTCTTCTTCGCTTCGCCGGTTTGATCGGTAGTATACACCTGCAATGCTTTCACTGCGACCTGAGCAATTATCAATTTGAGGTAGATGGTCAGACAAAAGGCATCAAACGCACTTTGATCGGTCTTCGATCATTGTAATAGGTGCATTTCCAGATCTCCCCGAACCCACCACGAGCAGCAGGATAGTTGTCATCCTTGGTGACATATCCCGTGAGGTTTGGGAGTATAGCTTCAGGAGGAAAATTACCAGATTCATGGTCAAGAATGGGGAGAACTGTCCTCGTGTCGGTAAAGGGGGCAACTGGGGTGATAGAGGAAGAACCTGAGGCATGGCAGACAGTGTTGGTGACCTGTGGGGATCCGGAGCAGGTCCTCTATGAATCCATCCACCAGCTATAGAGGTTAGCCTCGCCACATTGTAGGAGGGTGTCCCTGGTGTCTGGGCCCTTACCCAATCCATCGTTGGCTCACGACGCACGCCAGCGACACGAGCTGTTGTGTCAGGCTGTAATAATGATGTCAATATTGAAGTAGTGTGGAAAAGGCATCGCGTACACTGCGTAGTTCAGCGAGGGATATAGGTCTAGGTGCGCTGGTCTGAAGATGTTAGCGCATGGACGATGGATATACAGGGATGATTGCGCACTGGTACTCTAGGTGATTGTCGTGCGAGCCGGATGCTAGCAAGAATTCCGGGTGGAATATTACATAGGTAGATGTTGTGGTCGAGCAACGTTGTGTATGCTATTTGGCGCGAGTCAGGTGTAAGAATAATGTTGAGAGGACACGGAACATCGAATGAGGCAAGGAGCTGGCGGGACTCAAAGGCCCAGAGCCTAATAGTATGGTCGTCAGAAGCACTAGCAAGGAGAGCACAATCATGTGAGAGTGTTAGGCTATTGATGACACAGGTATGGCCTTGAAAGGGGATTCCGACAGTCATGAGCGTCGTTGGCTCGAACTCGTATATCGCCTTCGGGCAGTCTCCTGTGAAGCTGATAGCAGCTATGATGGTCTTGTCTTTCGTAGTCCAGAACACTGGCGCAGATGTTATGCCCACACCACCAATTTTCCCCACCCTGACATTTAGTTTCTGTGTTTTGACATTCCACACTTCAAGGTGTTTTCCCCGCCACGATTTGACTGCGAGCTTCTCCGAGTCTTGCGAGAATCGAAGGGCACCCGCTGTGTCATCACTTTTGAATGGACCAGCCACGAGTTCGCCAGTTTCCAAGCTCCATATCCGCACTGTGGAATCTTCTGTCCCGCTCGCCAGTAGCGTGCAGTCCGCCGAAATATCGATGCACCGTGAATGGTATTCAGATTTTCTCACATTCCCAGTCTCAATCTCACGGACTTTGAGCTTCACGTCCATGTAATCTCCACCACCCGTGGCAACCCATCGACCATCCTTTGATACCTCCACCACATGCACGTGGTCACAAATATCCCGAGCCTCCTCGATTTCCTTACCCGCTTCTAGGTCCCATTGACGAGTGGTCTTGTCAAATGATCCGCTGATCATTCTCTTGCCGTCCGGGAAGTAGGACATGGATGGAATAGCGCTTTTATGACCCGTCAAGGTCAGCACGGGTGTCAAAACTAAATTCTTTGCTGCCGCGGCGGGCTGTGTCGCTCCGGAAGTCATGCTCAGTCTCTCCGCCAGAGACGTTAACAAGGACGAATCAAGTTTTTGTTTGGAATTCGAGTCGAATGGCTGTCGGTGAGTTCTCTTCGTGTGTTGTGGTCTGACGTCGATAAAGATAATTACAAAGGATGCCCGCCTTCTGACAGCTGGCACACTTTGCCTGCCGGGGCCGATCGTCAGCTTGTCAGTGCTGAAAGTTCAGAGTGTTTTATGTTACCTAAAGACTGGCTACTAACTTGGAGCAATAACGAATGATTTACCTGACTAAACATGTGCGTCCGGGAACCCTATCTACTGCATTACACGCCCCTTCGGCGTGTGTGGGCGTGGCACAGCCTCTCAGCTTCTTTTCCGAGTCGTTAGCGCTCAACCATGGTCATGACCATCTTGGAAAAATGGAGCCGTACTATAGTGGGCCCTGCGCCTTACAAACTGGAGTCGACATTGATGGTGTCGTTGTGATATTTCCGAGCAACCCTTGCGTTGAGTGCATTCCTGTCAGAGGCACGAGGGCGTAGAATGCGGGGCTTTGGATGTAGCTGTCGTGGCGCAGCTGTCCAATGATCATTGGCTTGTTCGTATTCTGAGTCTCTTCAAGTTGATCCGCACCACGACTTCAGATCTCACAGACGACTTGTCATAAATATTCTCACAGTCCCCGTCTCAACCTCAGACTTTGAGCCCCCCCTCACAGAGTGTGGGTAAATCAATCCCCACAAGCAGTAACGACCCATCGACCATTCCTTGATACCCCCACAACACGTACTTTCTACTAACAAACATCCCGCATCTCCTCGATTCCCTTATCCACTTTTAGGTCCCATCAACGGGCGGTCTTATCGGGTGGCCCGTTAATCATTCGTTTGCCGTCCGGAAAGCAGCGTACGGATGGACAATAAATTTTGAGGCCCTTCAAGTTCCAAGGTCAACACGTGCTGTCGCGATCTGGGTTCTGACCAACAATAGCCCGGAGTCTTCTGGGATATTACATTGATGAATATTTTCATGTCATCATCGAGGTCCTGTTGGCTATATCATACCACCGTGATGTTCGAGTGACGTGACTGCGGTCCAGCTCCATCTGTCGTCCCCTACTTGTGTCCTGCAGCCACATCTTGCAGCTTCAGTTAACTCCTAGAGTTGGAGTTTCGCTGAGCCCCAACCATATGCAACCACTAATGTGATGTAATACACCACTATAACGGTAGAGCATTCATTTGACCTGAAATCTAACACTTTGGTGATCACAACCAGCTCGGCATCGACAATACGAGATTAATTATTGTTGCGTTCAGATCATTCATGTTCCAGAGTATGCTGCCGACAACCGGCACCGACAAGTCTGTATGTATGTGCATTCATTTTCTGTATGAGATTCTTCTTGCAAAATGATGATTCTAGGCAGCAATGCGAGATGTGCGTTGAACAGCGGCAAAATCCCCATTGCTCAAGGAGCATAAGGAAAGTGTTGTGCATGCTTTTCCACCGCGCGGGCGTGCTACCCTCACCTCTCGCTAATGATGAATATTCGAACATCCTGGACTTGGTCGGCACATTTGAAGGCAAGCAGAAGCTTCCTTCATCACGGCAGACACACCATTTATCCTCGAAACTAGTCGATGCGGGGAACAGAGGCAGCGCCCATTCGATGTTTTCATCTGTTAGTAGCCCCATTCTGTGAATTTCTGTCTCGTTTCCCTCCGATGTATGACTACTTTTCAGCCAGGTTCGTATTTCAGTTAGTCGCTATTCTGCAATGCATCGTCTCCAATTTTACCACCAGCGCAATATTATCCTTCGACATTTTACGGACTCTCAAGTACTCCTCATCATCTTGGTCAGTCCGTTTGCGTCAAGATGCACAGGCATAAGCCAATCGGTTCTCTTATGGGCCTTCAACACCGCGTTGCTTAGGCCCCGCAGTAACACATGAGCGAGCTCCGACGAGTGGGGGTCACTGCGATAACAAATTTCTAGAAGACATTCTAATGTTTGGGCATCGTGAATGACCTGTGCATGTCATGATGCTCATTATTCGGCTCTAACCTTTACTCAATCCCGTGCCAGTCACATGTAATATATTACATCGACGTTTCTAGCGATACGTTCCGCCGATATGGTAGGAGTCATATTCGGTCCCAGTGACATCCCTCCATTGCCGGATCTTTGCTGGCGCCTGTCCTTGTTCTATTTGACCAGTCAGCATTATGAATTACAGGAATTTGCCGGCACATGCACAACGGCGAGCAACGAACAGTGTATCGGATCATGGCCCATCGGTGATCCAAAACTAAATTTTTGCAGGTAACTCCGCAGAACATGCGGCATGCACCCAGAGCGGCCATTTCAGAGACGTCCTCGATTTTCCATGCCATTCGGTGTCGTGACTATGCTGTTGCTGAGGGTGAGTATTTTACTGCGCATCAAGGGTCCTTCTTAGCTCATCGAAATCCGGTATCCTTCAGCATGGTGCATTTCACACTTGCGTTCTTTGCAGGTCTTCACATCCACATCTACTATGACGATTGCAACCACTGGGAGCGCTCGAGCAGATGCAGCGTCGTGGTGTCCGTTCATACTATACGCAGCTTGAACGAGGAACTTCCATGCTTTGACATGGTTAACATGTTGTCGTGGTTTGGGGCTCACAGAGCAACTCGATAATGTCGGATACGATCAACTCGGTTCAGTCAACTTCTGCTGGTCAATACTACCAGGTGCGAGGTGCGCGTGGATGATTCGGCCAGGGTGATGTGTGTACAGTACTAGGCCTGAGCACTGGCAGTCCTGTGCGACTTTAGCTAGACCATATAGAAGGAAGACGGTCGTTCTTCTTTGATTGCCTCGCTTATACTTGGTTCATGAGACCTGCAGTCGAATCATTGAATGACAATTTGTGATGAAGTTTAAATAAAGTATGTACGTTACTTGACAATTACTTGATGCCTCGGGTGTTTTGGTGTGCCTCGTGTCCTGAGTTTGACTTGAACACCATCATCTCATGTCGCGCAACCATGACAGCGACCCCGTTCGGAGGCTCATACACCGCTTGCGAGTGTTTCTGAAGGTGTTCTTCAGATATATTGCTTTCCCGCTGCGAGTTGTACATCGTCTATGTCGCACCCTTCTGCGGTTTTACTACAATTCATGTAATGTCGTATCCAGGCGCCGGTTCCGGCGCATTCACACAGACGGACACCCAGAGCGAATCGCTGGCTCAAGCCAGCCTACCATGCCTCTTCCTCCGAGCAACTTGAACAGTCAGCTGCAGGTCCCACAATCGCCAAGGCTTGCTTCCTGTTCGTCCGGCTCACTGTTGCCGGTCCACACCCCTCCGCCATCCTCTTATAATCTCCTGAATTTACCTCCCCCAGCTCCAGCCGACTCCCAGAGCCGTAGCACCACTAAGTTCGAATCATTTGTACCCTCTGATGTCATGCGGTACGATAAACCCCCGACAATGTGAGTACTTGTGTCCTGACTGGCTACTGCAATCCAATACTGATGTGATCAGAGACCCCGCCGCCAAATCGTGCGAGTTCATAGGTCCTCTAACGAGAGACTTTGTAGAGTGAGTGCTGCTTTTCAGGACACATAAATACAAACGAGGCGCAGTACACGAGAGTCTGGAAACTGGCATGCCTGTATACACCCAGAAGGAGCGCTTTATTTTCATGACCCGATGCGCGTATGTCATTCATTACCGAAATATTAAGGAGACTCAGACTCTTACTGCTAGTAACAGGGTGTTTATACGGACTCGGACTTGCGGAACCAAGATCGCCGGCAAAAATTGGAGTCATGTGTGGATGAATTACTCGCTCTTATCCCTCCTGGGTTAGGTTGCAACAACAGAGAGCTTGTGGTGCAGTTGGCATTTAACCGGAAGGCTGGGCTTAGTATTTGCAGATACTACTTCATTGACCACGACAAGCATCTGCTTTTCTGGCTCCATCCACTTTCTACAGTAAAACTTTTTTGTGGAGTTCAGGGCGTCGAAAAGCCGAGCCATATCAGTAAGTTCTCAAAAGTTGATAATCGTCGTGTTTTGATGGTTTGCGTTTCTAGAGTATGCTGTTGAACATCAATACTGGCAAGTCTCATTGTACGTATTCTGTTTTTCTTCCTGAAGTCCTCTCACGAAGTGACGGAATAGAAAACGCAAGAATAATGTAAGAATAATCAGGTTCTTCTAGGCAACACTGCGAGATGTATCCCAATGCAAAGTTACAACGCACTATGTTACTCAAGGATCTCAAAGAAGTTGTTGTGCATGCTAGCGCTGGTGAGAATTCCTCTTTGACTGCATGCACGAGTCGCTGAAAGGAGTGTGCAGAGACCATTACGACAGACGTGTCACTCTCGCCCTTCGACGGTGATGAATTATCGAAAATTCTGGACCTGATCAGCCAACTTGGAGGCAAGTGAAAGGTTTCTCTAGTGGCATTGCTGATTTTCTAAACTAGAACCTGAGAGTGTCGGTGACGCTTATACTCTCTGTGTCGTTGGTACGTACCATCACTTCCATATCACTCCAGGAATGACCGTCTAGCAGCCAGGTTCATGCGGTATTTTGGTAAGTCGCGCGTTCCAAAATACCTCCTCTCTAAGCCCCCTACCAGTCCGAGCGAAATTTTTCAACTTCTGCGGACTCCCTGCTGCCCGTCTGGATGCAGACCAGACTGTTTACAAAAAGAAGAAGAAGAAGAAGCTGATCGTGGTTCTTTCATGGGCCTTCAACGTTGCAATGTTTGGGGCCCCAAAGTCACACATGCAAGAACTCAGACGAGTATGGGTTGACCGCAGTATCAACTCTCCGCGCTGGAAGAACTTTAACACCAGGCTGAGCAGTGAATGGTCAGGTATCACCATGTATGTGCGTGTCACGTTTCTCACTGGTCGGCTTCTTTTTACTTCATTATGTCAGTCAACTGTGATGGTAGCCGTGGACGTTAGCTTCTTGGCCGTGCCCTCTGTCAGTATCCAGAATTCAGGTTCGGTCACAATAATTAGCACGTATCTTTCCATTTTTTGCATCGTTGGATCGTTGGTTGTGTCCCTGTTTCTCACCCGACAGAATCGGTTATATGGGCAGGAATCTGCTGACACAGCGGTGAGCAAATAATGGTCCTTCGACTGTGGCATATCACTACAACAAAAGGCTGCAGGTCCAATTCCTCACGAAGATGACTGGGTCCGCATTTGGCACCAAAGCTGTAGCAACCGTGCATGGTCTTCCGTATGCTATGCTGTTGTGGGGGTGTGTATCCTACCTATTGTTCTGTGAACTTGGCTCACGGAAGTCCTGTTCTTCTGCAGCATGCTGTATTTTATGCTTGCGTTCTCTTACCAGGTCTTCACATCTACGCCCACCTTAACACTCGCAACCACTGGCAGCACATGCGCCCTTGTGGTGCTGTTCACGCTGTGGCTCGTATACGCGGCGAGGGATTTCCATATTTCGACACGATTTCTTGGGTGGCTCCGGGCTTCCATTTGGAAAGCAAAGCAGTAAGCCGGATACAGCCTGATACAGCTCAGTCAATTTCCAATTTATGACTTGGTGTACTATTTATATGGTGTGCAATGTATAGATACCGGCATACAGCCTGCTACGTGTCTAGGGTACCATCATGTTATGCGTTAGGTTGATGAAACCAGTGACCGTGTATTCAGACAGGGTCATGACATTACAGTGCCAGTCAGTTCTGGCCTACCGCTCGACACCACCGATCTCCCATTCGATATCAAAGTTTGACGGGTATCGGAGTCTCATTGTGGATGGAGTTCATTTGAATGCGTACCATTTCAGTCGACGTGAGACTTGCAAGCTTCAGTTCGTAAGGCAGGCACACTACGGATGCATAGCCTTATATAGCCTTGGCTTGTCAACTGATTTTTAATTTTCGCACAATCTCCAGGTCCACATAGTCGCACGTGTCTACCCGACGCCAATTGTACCTCGACATCGCTGTAACTCTGTTGAAGAACAATGGGCTTCATAAATCAGCTGTTCCATTTGCTAGCGACTTTAAAAGGTTTAGGGGAAAATCTTTTGATGTGATAACAAAAGTGCGGAATTACGGAAGGCGCAACTGACATGCAAAAGCGTGTGTTCGGAGGTGTTAAGAAGACCCAGGCAGACGGCCACGCAGCAGAATGTAGCCTTGCCAGCGAGAGTGGGGTACTTTCGAAAATACTACCGTCGGCAGTCCCACAATATTACGTCCCTCAAACGCGGCCGGATAGTACCTTGGCTATTTACCACCTTCAATTTCGAGAACAATTGCTTCAGATAAATATTCTGCGAGCCTGGATACGGTACGGGCTATCTCGTGGGTAGTCCATTACAGAGTCTTGATAATCATTGGACGCAGTTTGATTTCCGCGACTAGAAGAGGCTAGCGCTATTAGCTATTAATATCGCGACTATCTTGAGAATCAGATGAGTATCGGGTTGTTGAGATACAGAAATTGGATGTCAAAAACATGGTCATACCAGACAGTGCTCTAGCATTCTGAACGATGCAAAGAATCGTGACCCCGTTAAGAAGTGATGAGGAAAATGTTCGTCCCTTTGAAGAATACGTGAGCCTCGTCCAAAGGAAATGAGGGATTGCTCGCCACTATTTGAAGCACAATTAGGAAATAGAGTAGCTCGAGCACTAGATAAAATCAATTATGGGTAACTCTAGTAGAAGGAACGGACCGTGAAAATTCGAAGACTGCTCAGCGGGAGCGATCTGTGTTTATCTCCTGAACATGAAATTTTGAAAATTCGCATGGACCGTCCACGTTTGGATAGTACCACATATTTCTTGATTGTCCAGAAACCATCACGACTTGTTCAAATATCCCTTGTCTTTCTATGGGTGCTAAAAATAATACCCAGAAACAAATGACACCGATTTGGTCCACAAATGCTGCCTCGGCTCAATTGCCCCACAGGCCGCGGCGGAGGCGTCGAAGTCCTTTTTGTTTGCTCTCCGTGCCGAAAGCCGACCAACGGTGAAAGGTGCTATGACTGCCAGCTGGGGCATGTAAATGTAAGTTCGAACGTGGTACAAGCAAGACTTGACATACAAGTGAACCTCGATATTAATCGTGACAGAGTGGCACATGGGCGGCGCGTGTGCTGGAGCACATAATATGCCTAGCCTGAAGCTTCATGGCGAAGCTATGTACATAACAGTGTGTAACGAATGCCTCGCACAAGTAATATGGTTGGAGGCAGATCCGATCTGCTCGAGATTGGTGTGGTAATATGTCGTTCCACTGCCTGATGAGTCTGGCTCGCTGAATTTTGAATACGGCCGCATCGCAGGGGGCATATGAAACATCGATGCATGGATTTAATCAAGTTGTTCCTTTGTTAAAGCGCACCGCTCTCGATCTTTTGCCCCCTCAGCTCCATCTGGCCAGAGGTGGCCATTTGGCTGGATTTAGTAGTCTTCGGAAGACTTCCGTATCGGTGGCAAGTTCATCTGGATCAACATTTCCACAGTGAATGATCTAAGCGTATCTTGGGCGCCTGTGTGCACAATAGACATGTTTCATGCATTATATGATGGATTTTGATGAGCATAGGATAAGTTGTTCACTATGGAGTGTAGTGTGCAAGGAATGTGGAGTTGAAATAAAAGGAACAGCTAAAAGTATTTCCGCAAAGGTGGAACGGAGGCTTTCGACAAAACTCCGCGAATATGTACTCATATTCCCACGCAGAAGCAACAAGGCAACACGATAACTCAGTGCACAATTTCAATGCCCGCTCCCACACATTGGAATTCAGGACCTTCGGAAGTCTGCAGCTTTCACTCACAATAACTCTTCCTCCTCTACGACGATAACAATTATTATTGCCCATCTGCTGCTTTATGCAGACCGTTTCTCCTCCGAATTCTTCGCGGGGATCGCCTTCGCGTCGCGGTCGCTCTCCGCGAACGCCTGCGCAAAGCAGCGCCCCACGCTCCTCAGACGCCTTGCCGACCGAATTTTCGAATAAACAGCCAGCTACATTCACTTCTTGTCTGTCAATCCCTGTAGAAGGTGCAGTCCCTATAGACACTCAGGAGGAAATTCTTTCTCCTTCCCAGCCCGGAGTATCACAGCAGAGCGCATCCAGTAGCACCAAACGCGCTCCACGTAAATCAAAGACACATGCTCTGGCTGCCCTGCAGAACCACGTGACATCACTCGATAATGATGATGTGACGCAGCAGGAATCGACAGACAATTTTTCTGGAGATGGCACTCCCATCTCTGTCTCACCTACGTTAGACTTATCTACAGTCAAAACGTCAAGCCCCCGAAAGCAGCCTATGCGCTCTAAACCTCGTCCATTTGGATTAGAAGACTGCCCAGTTTTTTACCCGACGTCAGATGAGTTCAAGGACCCAATGGCTTACATCCGCTCCATCTCAGAAAAGGCGAGAAATTATGGCATCTGCAAGATCATTCCTCCCGTCGGTTGGAAAATGCCCTGTGTCACTGATAGCGAGGTTTGTATATTTTTTCTCCGTGACATAGTGATGTTCTTTACGACGACGACTCTAATAAATCATGTATCAGACATTTCGTTTCAAGACTCGGCTACAACGCCTTAACTCTATCGAGGCCTCATCTCGTGCAAAGGTCAATTTTTTAGAGCAGCTTTACCGTTTCCATAAACAACAAGGCAACCCTCGTGTATCCGTGCCCACTATCAACCACAAGCCCCTAGACCTGTGGTTACTCCGCAAAGAGGTCCAGAAACTCGGTGGCTACGAGGCAGTGCGTGATCCTCCATTATAGCGTAGCCAGTGCCTGAATAGTCTTATAGGTGACTAAAAACAAGAAATGGGGAGACCTCGGGGCGCTCCTCGGTTACCGTGGCATTCCTGGACTATCCACGCAGATCAAGAACTCATACACACGAGTTATCTTGCCTTATGAGCATTTCTGCGATTGTGTTCGGAATTCACCAACCCTGTCTACATCTCCGACTGCAGCGCGTGATCCGCAGCTGAAGACTCATATGAACATCCAGACTGCCACACATCCTTTAACATCTCCTCGCGAGCGCGGTTCCCCACCATCCAGCCCGCTTACTTCTACATCTAGCCCATTATCAGAACCTCCTGATGATGGTGATTATAAGGAACGTAGCGGTCCTCGACCCGAGAGTACCGCTGTGAAACGCGGAGCAAGAGTAACATCTCAAGACATGACTTGTAAGCCAGTCAATATACCCGGTCAGTCAATATCTAATTGTGAACGCTGGCCAGCCACAAGGAAGTCTCTGGATGTTCTCAGTCGGTTATCCCCGGCGTCGGCTTCACCTCAGCCCGACGACGAGTACAAGCGCACCTTGGAAGTACGTATCGCTGCACACCTCCCTTTCGGTGGGCTCACTATTATCCAGCTTTCCTGCGAAATTTGTCAGAAGAAGAATCAGGACGAAAAAATGTTGCTATGTGATGGGTGTGATTGTGGTATGTTTACTTTATAACCTTAAAATGTGTGCTTGACCTTGTTGCCACAGGATTTCACATCTTTTGTCTCGACCCCCCTTTGGCCACGATTCCAAAAGGGCAGTGGTTTTGCCACATCTGTCTTTTTGGCACTGGTGGCGATTTCGGCTTTGATGAGGGCGAGGAACACAGTCTCTCAAGTTTTCAGGCGCGCGATCTCGAGTTCCGTAGACGGTGGTGGACCTCTCATCCTCCGCCGTCTCCATCGGTCGCGGATCTCAATGATCCTACGGTGAATTACGTTGGAAGTACACTAATATCTGAGTATGACGTAGAGAATGAATTCTGGCGCCTTGTGCAATCGCCGAATGAAACCGTAGAGATTGAATATGGTGCTGATGTACATTCGACTACGCATGGAAGGTAGGAGATTTTTTGGATTTTTTTCCACCGTTCAAATGAAAGTTAACAATTTTTCCCCCTCGTCCAGTGCCATGCCCACCTTGGAGACCCATCCACTGGAGCCGGCCTCGAAGGACCCATGGAATCTGAACAATATGCCCATTCTTCCAGATTCCCTGCTCAGATACATCAAGTCTGATATTTCTGGTATGACCGTCCCTTGGACATACGTTGGCATGGTTTTTTCGACATTTTGTTGGCACAACGAGGTGCGTCCATCTTGATACGTTTCAGTCATAATCACTGATCGTTGATGCAAATACGACAGGATCATTATACTTATAGCATCAACTTCAGTACGTAGTTTCGCATTGTAACAGGTTAATTTTCTGATTACTTTCCCCAGTGCACTGGGGTGAAACAAAGACCTGGTATGGTATCCCAGGAGAAGACGCAGAAAAATTCGAGGCCGCAATCAAGAGTGAGGCACCTGACCTATTTGAGGCGCAGTCCGATCTCCTATTTCAGCTTGTAACGCTGATGAATCCGAAACGTCTCGCTGATGCCGGAGTCCGCGTGTATGCGTGCAACCAACGGGCAGGCGAATTTGTCATTACGTTCCCGAAAGCATACCATGCAGGCTTCAACCACGGGGTGCGTTTGGCACGTTTTCGATCGTATCTTGATACTGAGTTGCATGGCAGTTCAATTTCAATGAGGCCGTCAATTTCGCCCTCCCAGACTGGTTGCCTTTTGGCCGTGATTGTGTTCAACGTTACCGTGAACACAAAAAGCTGCCAGTATTTTCCCATGATGAGCTTCTCGTAACGATTACGCAACAATCTCAATCTATTAAAACTGCGTTATGGTAAGCATCAAAATTGACATGTTAATGAATTATTTTGTGGGACTCACCCTATTTTCTGAAGGCTTGAGTCAAGTCTCAAAGAAATGACTGAGCGGGAGCTCGCAGCTCGTCAGCTGGCTCGTGACCGTGGCATTTGCGAGCGTCTTGAGGAAGAGGACCGCCCCGAAGATCAATACCAATGCACAATCTGCAAAGCCTTCTGCTACCTCTCGCAGATCATCTGTCATTGCAAGAGCGAGATTGTCTGTGTTGATCACATGGATCAACTATGCGACCATTCACCAGAAGAATTGACGCTCAGGAAACGGTTTTCAGATGCCGACCTCCGCGAGATTCTCGGAAAAGTTGTTGAGCGCGCAGCCGTCCCTGGGAAATGGCGGACGAAATTTAACAAGGTGCTTGTAGAAAGTGACCTTCCGTCGTTACGCTCTCTTCGCACGCTCCTTGCTGAAGGCGAGCGAATCAATTATCATCTCCCTGAACTCACCGCCCTCCGTAAATGCGTCAACCGTGGCAACGAGTGGTTGGAGGCGGCCAATGCGTTCATTAGCCGTAAGCAAGGCCGCAAACTCACCCGCCGTTCACGTGGCCGCCCGTCTTTGCACGAAGCGAACAATGCTGCGTTTGATGACCGTGATGCTGGAGATAGGCCTGACCGTGGACTCAACGACCTCTATGCTCTCCTGATGGAGGTGCAAAATCTCGGGTTTGAAGCATCGGAGATAGGAAGTCTCCGTACATTGGCCGAACAAGCAGAAGATATTCGATGCAAAGCCTCAGCTTTGCTCATTTCCGCCAATTCAGTGGCCAGTCGGGACACCTTCATAGCTGATTGCGAGCGGCTGCTCCTTGGCGCATCTTCCATTAACGTCCACCTTGATGAGATACTTGAAGTTGAGAAGCTTGTGTCTCGGGAGCAACTCATTCGAGAACTGGAGGAGAAGGCGGAGGATGCTTCAGCTACACTGGAAGACATTCGGGGGCTTTTGACTCGCGCTCGCGCTTGCAGTGTTCCTCTTGAAACCCAATTTATCCGAACCCTAGAGTCTCGTCAACGAGCTGGAGATGACTGGGAAGAGCGGGCGAGGCAGATATTGGACCAGCCACACAAGACCATAGAGGAGTTGGACGAATTCTTTGAGACAGACTCTACCATTCCTATCGACGCCACAATCTATGACCGGCTGATGTCCGCGCGTGGAAAAGCGAAGGATTTCGAGAAACAGGCGAAGGCTTGGATATCCCCTGATGGACAAGGACTCAAGCCCAAGATCTCGGAAGTTATGCGTTTCATTGCTCGTGCTGAAAAAGACTTCAGCATTCCTGCTATCAGAGATCTGAAGCAGACTGCCGAGTTCGCTTTGGATCTCGAGAATCGATGTGAATCGATCCTTCAGCATCGTTATCAGCACCGAGAAGACACAGACGTCTTTGCGATGATGCGGAAGTGGAGATCCTACGCCCGAGAGCATCTTACTATGTTCTCGCTACCCGTTTTCGAGAAGCTGGATGATCAGCTTACCCGCCATCAAGAATGGCTGGAAGATCTGCCGTGGTACTGTCCACAGCACGAATGCGCCCATGGTCGGGATATCCTGAATGATGTTGAGGAGTCAACGAGACAGGAGGATGACAAACCCCCTATCGACGAGTACTTCACATGCATCTGCACCACTCCCGTTCGCCCCCCTCCACCTGGTACTCATTCTGACGCAGTTCAGTGTGACCATTGCTTCGCAAGATTTCATGGCGTTTGCGCAGCTAACGGTGGTTCATGCCCTTTCTGTGATCATCATCACTGGAATGGTGCCATCCACAAGGAACGGAGTTGGCACTTCT
This sequence comes from Suillus luteus UH-Slu-Lm8-n1, assembly GCA_000827255.1. NCBI lineage: Eukaryota > Fungi > Basidiomycota > Agaricomycetes > Boletales > Suillaceae > Suillus > Suillus luteus. Next base: position 35,296 of record KN835350.1, read on the forward strand.
GTTTCCTGCCGACCATCCTCCTCAAAGCACCTCCGATTACCAAAAATTATTCAGAAGCCTGGAAGCAGCTGGAGATCATTGTCCGTCGGATAGATCGTTTGTGCGAAGTCATCGGCCAGTTCTTGACGTATGCCTCACAACCCGGCAACAAACGGGCCGAATATATTCCTCAAGTGCGCCACTACATGCGCAAATTGTACAAAATCCAGTTCGCTGTGTCTCCAAGTCGCGAAGTCTCATACGGTCTCGACCTCGCTGGTCTACATCGCATCCTCGCTGGCCAACCTCCAGCTGTTAGGGTCAAGAAGAGGCGGAGACCAAAGTTTACTTTTGGCCAGGATGTTGACAAAGATTGGTTGGACGGTACGCGCTGCATATGCCGTGGTCGCACGCCATACCTCCTCAATTATCCAACCGTCGAATGCGAAGCTTGCAGAAGACATTACCACTCTGGCTGCGTCTTCTTCCCTATAGAGGCTAACGCCGGCGGCAACAATCGATTTATGTGCCCATTGTGCTGTTTGCGCAGGAGTCGACCATACATCTATTCAGAAGTCCGCGTCAAGCACGTTGGTCAGTAAAATTCATTTGAACGTATTGCCCCACATTAACATATGAGCAGATAATCAAGATCCAGACACATATGTCAATACGAGCGCAATGCTGGACACCTTCAGCAAAGACGTTGTGTATACGAAAATGCTACCCCCGTACACACAAACATTATTCGTGGAGCTCATACGATTTTCGCCTGGTCAGCCTGATCTCAATAACGGCAATTCACCAGCTTCCAGGAATATTCCAGCGCATACAATGCCTCACAGTGCTGAACCTGGCCCCTCTTCGCACCACCGACATTCGCACATTCACAGTGCTCCCATACCACTTCCCACACCACCAACACCTGTTTATGAGCTTGCAAGGCAGCCGTCAGCGAACGGACATCATGTCCCACCTCCCCCACCTTGGCAATCGCGCCCACAGTCACCACACTTGAGCAAGAAGCGTAAGTATGTGGATGACACTCCTCAAGACATCCCAGAGCCGAGATCACCCAAACAACGGCGTCTTCCTCAAACCCCTGTTCTCCCGCCTGCCAGCGCAGCAGCTCGTACGATGCAGCAGGCGCTTTCGCCTTCGCTGGCCATGATTGTATCACCAGTTGATACCGAACCTTCCCCTCGGCGACCACCTTCAATTCCTCCCCCTTATGCTAGACCACCTTCCTCCCCGTCTCTTAACACAATGAACGGAGAATGCTCTTCTGTGAAGTCAGTAAAGTTGTTGGTCGGAAATCACCAGTAGTCTAAACTCTGTATCTGTTCATGCGTCATTTGCAAATTTTGGTTTGGTTCTGATAGGTCTTTTGTACTTGTTATTGGTTGATGATAGTTACAACTGTCCCCACTATCCTGACATGCTTTCTATGGAGTGTTGATGTACGTGAATATTAGATATATGAATGGGAAAAGAAGCGACGTTTGCGAATGGGAAATTGAGGGCGATCCTCGAGTTCGCGGGAGAACTCTAGACGCAAATCGCGATGACGAGATCGGGAAAATAAAAGATTACAAATGATGATAGCGAACCAGAAAGGCACAAACAGAATTTAAAAAACAAAAACATTAATGCGCTTATCGTTTAACCATGAGTTTGTATGTGGTGTACCCGCCAATGATGCCAAAGGCTGCAAGCGCGGCAAGGATCCCAGCAAACCAGTGGTAGCCGACCTAAAGAACAGCGTAAACAATGGCAGTGCGCAAATAGCAGCCCACACACCTCGACATCCTGACCTGGAACGTGAACATTCATACCCCACATACCTGGACGAATCGTGAGCACACAAATGAATGACGGTGAAGCGATGGCACTGACCCGTTATCAAGTTCATAGGGATGAGAACCGTGCCCAATGCCGTCAACTTTGAGAGGACATCATTGATCTGGTTGTTAGCATCTGTCATCTCGATGGAAATCTGCGCCAAATAGTTGGAGTGCGACCGGGACAGGATTTTCTCGTAGTGATTCAGATTCTGTGTCATGGTGATCAAGTGGTCCTAGCAATTCATTGGAATTAATCAATAGTAGATTCGGCGTCGGCAGCAACTAACCTGGATATCGGAAAGATATAGACCCTTTTATTAAAGAATGAGTCGTGGCACGGTTGACAAGGACCGAATAACTCACGATGTCTGACGTTGGTGCCACCCTCCAGTTTTCGTTGCATCTCTTCGCGAGACCCTTGACTACATCCGCCTTATTACCCATCAAGCGCAGTAGTCCCATGACCTTCTTGCGACATGTTCCGATCCTTCTCAACATGTCACTCTGCTCCGCTTCCTTCAAGATAAGGACGAGCTCGTCAATAGAGTCGACTTCGTATTCAATGGACTGGATTAGAGGTCCGAAGGCATCGGTGATATCATCGATCAACGCATACGAGATCCAATCTGACGTGACGTTAATGTAATCTTTGAGCTGCTTTATTCTTCGGCGGACATTTTGAGGATGTGGGGTAGGGCGGAAGTGGAACTAAAAGATTGTGAATAAAACATTATGGGAAAACAAATGGACCGCTCACAGATAAAGTTCCCTCTCTGAATACAATGATGTACATGTTCAGGGGCTCCAGGTGCGTGGGGCTGTAGGGATCCTGATCGAAACTCCGGAAACAGACAAGGTAGTAGTTCCGGAATAATTCAATCTTTTCACGAGCTTCCTCCATTTGAATGTCTTCAACGGTCAACGGGTGGATAGAGAAGACCTGATGCAATGCTTGAGTTCAGAGAACCAACTATTTGCATAGGCAGTACCTTGCTCAGAACCTTCATCTCTTCATCCGTCGGGCTTAGGACGTCTAGCCACCAAGTATTCCCTTCGAGCTCGCCACCACCCCTGAGGCCATTTGGTGGGCTTGTATTACCAGCGCTGTTCTTCTCCGGACGACCATTATAGCCCCCGTTTTGGTGATTACCGTTGTGGCTGGGGGCTGCAAAATCTGGTGGGCGCTTGCTCGTGTCCTGGACAGAAGCTGCCCCTTGGTGTGGCGGAGGCACAGGGACAGGGGCGGATCCACCCTTTGCGTCTCGCGGGCGGTCGGGAGGAGCCAGGCCAGTAAACAAATCTTCAAAGGACTGCCCGTCCGCAGGAAGCTCGCTAAGACTTCGTGCGTGGATAGTTGCCGACAACGCATTGGAGTAAAACGAGAATCGGTATGGTCTGTCATGACCGGGTGTCATGATCCCACCCATCCCCGCAGCATTATACTGGTTTATTGTCACGTTATCTGTGGATGGGATTGTGTTTAAATGCCCATGTCCCATAAGCCGGCTTGGAAGAGTGAAATTTGGGTCTCCGCCGTGGTTCTCAAATAAGGCCATCTTGCCCCGGGTGCCTTTCCGGCTTTGCCTAGGGACAGGACTGCTCTGACTGAGCTTGCGCTGCCGAACATTACCGCGATAAGTGGAGTCAAATGCAGCGTCAAATGAAGGAATTCCTCCAGATGGAGATGCGACCAATTCTGGACCCCCGTTCGGTGCAAAGCTTGGATGGCGCAGGCGAAATGCTGGGCCATGGGTATCTGTAGGTGATGATAAGCCTAACTCAGTCTTCTCTTGAGCCGCAAAGGCCTCCAGGTGAGTAAAGGCGAAAGTGGAGCGGGATGCATTTGCCTGATATACGGGAAGGCCCGGCATGGAAGCTAGAGCTTCATCGCGAATTGGTCGATACTCGCTCCCCATTGTCGTAAGAAGCGCTGGGTCATGGGTTTGGTCAAGGTGCTGCATCCGCAGGTCAATAGGAGTTAGGGATCGTGGCGAGTGCAGTCCGTCAGAAACGCAGTTTACACCATCATGATCGAGGTGGCTATTTCTGTCACCGCGGGCAATATCGATGTCGTGTTCCTCGATGGCTGAGAAGTGGGAGAATGGGGGCATTGCTTCAGGGTGAGGAGCCGATTCGTAGTGTAATGATGTTGGAGGTGTGGTTATAGTCTCTCTGCGTGCCCTTGATAAATGAAGAGCCATGTCTACATCCAAGGTTCTCTGCCTCTCCCTGACTTCTGGGTCATTCAGATCATAAGCACAAATAAGCGTCGGAGAGATGTGCGGTCGGGACCCAGATTCCACCACGTCAGTTTGACATGATAAAGTTTCTCTATTGTCCCTTCGTCGAACAGGAGAAGCAGCTCTGATTGAAGTAGGCGAGCTCGAGAGCACAGGCGCATCATGGGAAGTCGGAGAAGTCATGGGGTCAACTTGAACCTAAGTGAGTCTGGTCAGCGGACCACGCAAATTTATAGAAATTTAGGCGCTGAGAACCGCACCAGAATTGAAGAGAGATCTAGTCAGATAGCTCACCGAACTGATAACCTATCTTATGTTTGACACATGAGCCTTGAAAGACAAACTAATTTCTACTCCAGCACCTCATTTCGAAGGTGAGTGACGCTGTTTGGCAAGAGCTTCTGATCCAAATATGGCCAAATAGATCCCTGCCGCCATGGAAAAAAAAACATATACTATTATTACCCATACCTGGTTTTTAACCAACAGACACGTGCCCGCGGAGAGGAAGACCCGCCCGATCTTGGTCCATGCAGCTTTGGAAATCAAGAGGAAAAGCCATGAGGCTATCCCCATAAGCACGAATTGCTGGTGTTGGGCTACGTTGCTCCAATTTCTGATAATAGACACTACCATGGAAAAAACCAGACTGATGTCCAACCGAGAGAATTAGAAATTCTTGATTCTCGTGTTGATCCGTAATGAAAATCAAATCGCCCATGACACAAACGGGAAAACAAGGTTATAACGTAAAATAGACTCAGAATAAAAAGAAACCCCTGGCGGGACTCGAACCCGCAACCTCCAGATGCGCTTCAGTCGTAGAAGTCTGACGTCATAACCATTAGACAACAAGGGCTTGTCTGCCAATCACCAAAAAGCATCCATAATCATGAGTGAGGAAAAGGCACACCTGGAGTCGCGCCAAACCTCTTATACTGGTAATAAAGTCAGGTAGAAATGTGTTACCAATAATTCTGAAGCATCCCAAATTGGCTAGTACTTCAAGGAAGATGGCCAAAAAGGTATGTGAACCATACTTGGAAAATTTGTGTCACTCGGGGCTTTTGGATTAACATAGTGAGTCATGACTCAGTGACAGCGGGAGCATAGTAGCACGAAGTATACCAAATGGAAATCGACATCGCACACCTATGAGAGAACGTCTTGCGTTTGCGAAACGGTTGCTTCCGCAATGCTTCTGTCGCATCAAAAAACGTGGATTCAGCCGCGGCAAAAACCTCGAGTGCTTTGAACTCTCACATAAACAGCACAGAGCTATGTAGGGAGTGCCACGTAGCATGCTGCTACGTAGTGCGCGGGTCATTCCAATTATCTCGTCATCAAAGGAAAGTTCCCCGGATTCCTGATGGCAAAAATATCAGATCATCACCCCAGACAACCCCATTGCAAGTGTCATGCCAAACCCGGCACTCAGTTCGCCTCGTGCTCGTATTAATCCCATGTTACTGTATATAAATTGTGTCAGCAAGTTTCCCTCTCCCCCCAACTCACATTCCCCAAACGCTCAGCGTGCTCCACACCATTGTCCCTCTACACGAAGACGGTCATCATGGAAAGTCGGGCTGTTTACAATGTATGATCATTTTCGTTATTTATTTCGATTGCGAAGATTGAACAGAAGATCACCAGTTGTCTCGTCGTAAAGTGGAAACTCCATCATATATATATGATGGCGCCTCGCAGCTATCATCCGTCTCATCCGACACTTTCGGGAGTTCAGACGAGCACGCTGGATGCTGGTCGTGGTGGGGTGGTCTATGGCGTTGCCTCAGGTGCTGGTGACAGTCTGGTGAGGAGCTTGTCATATCATACTCTTCTGGGTGAAATTATACCCTCTCATAATTTAGTTTGAGCGGCTTGCTCCCAGCAGGGATCTGGGTGACATGGGCGGCCAACACACTATAGAGCATTCGCAGTTCGTTCCGGTAGCCGTACCTTGAAAGAAGGAAGACAGCGTTCCTTCATTTCAAGAGTCGCTCTGCACCAATAGCAGAGTGAAGGCCTATATATATACAGTCAGCCAAAAGTAGAGCACGTACCACCATTTTGTACGTTTATACCAATTAGGAACCTTCCGCTCGCACAACATAATAACAAACCTTACCATGAATTGGCCGTCTACGAGTGCTTCCGGTGCACCAGCTAAATGAAAGCATGGCCAGTGTGGATAGCCGCTCATACAATCATCGTTCGGCTATAAGCAAGTCGTTTATCAAAGATGCACGCTGCAAAAGGGTGTTGATCATGATGAGGAAATTCCCAAAGTCTGGTCGTGCCCCGAATTCTGCCGAAAAAATACGGACATGAAGACGAAATCCGTGAGCTACAAATACAAAATGCAGATGGTTCTACCACTTATCACTGATGCATTAGGGTCAATCTCTTGCCAGTACCGCTATCTCTACTTTTGTCCTTAAACCCCTCCAACGTGTCCTCGCCCCTATCTGCTGAGATTCCGTGACAGGTAATTCCGTCAGCACCTTTGCAATGAAATGTGCATCTGTCAGAGGGGTCAAATCATTGCGGCTGGGAAGTCGCTGATGTTGACGGTTATCAAGGGACAAGTTTACATGAGAGGAAGCACTAGACGCACCCTCTTAACGCCATCATACGGTGCTTCCCAACCGCTCAATTGACGTATGACTAACGAAGGACTTGAAGTAAAAGAATGGTATATCCTCGTGTCGTGTGTGCGGAAGAGCACATTATCCACACGAAGTGTGAATCGCGACAAAATGAATATACATGTGGGCATGACACGCTTCAATCCGGCCTGATTAGATTACGGAAGACCATATGGCAGCAGCACGAACTATTCGCACGAGAAGGTTGGATGACCCATTATCGTGTAGTTCATCTTCAAAAAGAGGGATTTCCGCGTAAAATAATATTGGATCTGGACGCGTGAGTTCAGAGAGCGGAATAGAATGAGATGGATTGTCCTGATCGGCATCCATCCATTGAATTGAAGAACTTGGCAATTCGATATCTGGTGCAGAATCAGGGTGATGTCCAGGATAAGTCATGGTGTAAGTCCAGTCATAATGCTTGGCTGTGACTGTAACAGGCAACGGAAGGTTCGTTCCGGGGTCTGTGCTGGTGGGTACGCTCAGAATCATATTGATACATATGCAGCATGAATTCCTCACCGGCTCTTAAGCCACGCATCTGCGTAGCCAACCTTGACTCCACCATCACCCTCCCCAAGCTCACCCTTTTTCACACACTTGAGAGCATTATGAGTGTCAAACACCATCTTCCACCCGGATGGCTGATGTTCGAGAGATAGATAGTTACTTCCAAACGTCATCTCGGGCAACGGAAATCCTAGCGAGGCTTGCAACGCGTCGCACTCTGACGCGCTAGATATCGGGTTGGTGGACGCGATTATCACCCAATCATTGATTTCGATTGCACGTGAGTTGGGAGACTCTGATAACTTGTGTTGCGGTACCGCGACTGTTGAAGACATGGCTTGAGTAAGAAAGTAACTTTTGATATGATCTCCTGAGAAGTGGCCGTTTTTGCCGTCTTGGCCGTCGTCGTCGAAGATGATCAACTTGAAGTTCTTGATCGGAGTTTCAAAAGTATAAGTGTGTAGTGCTGGAACTCGCCTTGAAGTAAGTACAACGAAGATCATGGAGGGATCTCGTCCTGCGACACCAGAAGCACCTCCAGAAAACCTATGGTCGTCAATATTGGACTCAGTTTCTTCTTCACGATCAATCCCTTCAAAGCAAGTTCTGCTTCTAGGTCCTGCGTCGTCTGGCAAGTCCGTGCTTGCCTCGGCCTTGCTACAGAAACCAGTTTCTGAAGAGAGCAAAGACGAAACACGGTCAGATTTCGCTCTTGGATATGATTGGGCCGATATAAGAGATGACGGCGACGAGGGTGTGCTCCCAATTTTCTGTATATGAAGCGTGCTAATGCCGCGACCAGACACTTTGGCACGTCTATCGGTGTACACAGTACCTTCAGATGCGATAGCTTACACTTCTTTGATGCCACACTTTCTACCTCCTCGGGCATCGCTTCCTCATACCCTTGTAATGATTGTGTTGGATTGGACGCGCCCTTGGACATTTGTAGATAATCTTCAGACGTGGCTCAAGTGGGTAGAGATATGGGCAAAGGGTGATGGATCTCGGGATCTCGACATCGTTCGAGAAGAGAATCATGAAAGACGTATGTTAATTTGATTGAGACAGCCCGATAGCTGACATTATCTTGTAGTGCAACATCATTTACAGCATTACACTGAACCCTCCACCGATGCAGTCCCTGCCACATCCAACATTTCCTCAAATACTGTCCTACCGCTTGGCCCTGGCACTCTAACTCACAATTCTGCCGGTGTGCCGATTATTGTTGTCTGCACCAAATCAGACCTGATAGACGAGGGAAATGATCTCGTTGGCGCCAGCAGTTCCGGCATGGGCGGCATGGTCAAAGGTAAAGGTGGTGAGTGGGAAGAACGTACGGACGGCGTGATGCAGGTTCTCCGAACAATTTGCTTAAAATGTAAGTTTTCATGTAAACATAGTGAGCGCCTCATCACACTGCTCTAGATGGAGCATCGTTATTTTATACTACCCAGCAACCTAACACATTACAGGTGCTGAGGCAATATGCCCTGCACCTCTTATTTATCCCACCGGCACCGTCCCCCATGGCATCAGGATCCGAGGCTCCGGCGCCCCTGCGGAATCCATTTGTCTTTCATTATAAACCAAATACCCTGGACCGCGATCGCATCGTTATTCCTGCTGGTTGGGATAGTTGGGGCAAGATTGGTGTCCTTCGAGAAGGGTTTGAAGCGAAGGTTTGGGGCGAAGCTTGGGAAACAGACCTTGATGCCGACGTGATAGAGTCCGAGGATCATTCAGGTGCAGCAAAAATGTATAAGTCGCTGGTACCAGATCAAGGCGCGAAGGTAAAATATATTATTCTGGTAGTCCGGCACAATGACCTCATCGTTTTTTT
>KN835351.1:0-44242 GCA_000827255.1 Suillus luteus UH-Slu-Lm8-n1
GCGGAACCCTTTTGTTTGTACCGCCCCACAAGTAAACAAAGGCGCTTATGTGAAAATTCTCGATTCTGGTCTATCGATATGAAGATAGCTGTAATAGGGAGCTCACTTGTTCGGCATTCGGCAATAAAGATTTCAACTTCCGACGGTCAATCTTAATCTACGATGGGACGAGCCTCGAAAGTAAATTGCTCTATAGATGCCTACTATGCGTTATGATCTAGAGAACCGTAGATTCAGCCGAGAAGACTGTCAATTTAATTGACGATAATCGACCCCCCCCCATTGCATTGGACTATGAGTAGGCTAACAGTGCGTTGAACAACTCAACAGAATCACTATTAACTCGTGCGTCAGTGCCAATGGCGATACTAAACCAACCTGAAAGTAGAAACCCGGCTCACCAAGCAGAAAAGACCCATAAGCTGCCATGCGAGAGGTGAGTCATGTTATCAAATCCAACACTACTGTATCATGCTCACGCAAAAATTTCTCGGGCACCAGCCGCACCCGTCCACCCCCCAGCAAGTCACGGGGCATTGAGGGGCCGCTTCACCTCGAGGTTCAACGGGCGTGGCAGAGATTGATGATGATAAAGCAACAACGACGGCGAGGACGAGTGCAGAGGAGACGCGCATTGTATGTGACTCGTATGATATGGGATCAGATAATTTTGAAGAAGATAATGGAAAGACGGTTAGCTTTTATGTGCCGAAGTGACTGCCCTTGTTGGTTGTGCCTTCAAATGGACTTTGCACATCTGCAATGCCAGCAGATTGCCAGCCAAGGTCTATGACAATTTTGTGTGGAACCAGCTCATGTTCCAATCGAGCTCAACGATAAACACAATCAGTGACACCGCTGCGCTGTCCACTATGAAGAACTTTATTTTGAGTGAGTCACCATCGGACATGTCTTTCAAATTGCGTTGTCGTTATCGTCCTTCGACACCAGTCGAAGCTGGCAACTGGTGTACGTACTCGAGTTCGATCAGCGGTCGCCCCAACTGCTTGAAGACAGGGGATTATTCCAAAACGATTTGCGCATTGCAGGCCAGATCAATTCATGTACGAGTATGTGAGTCGTAGACTCACGAAATTAAGACTTCCAAAAACGCTCTCTTAGGACCATAGGGTGATCACATCAATTGTATCTAAATCATTATGTTTCGCGTCGAAGAAATACTGTGTTTCACCTACCACCTCCCGGAGTCCTAGGAATACCCGCACTCCTGCGAGAGGGAAGCTCTGGTGGGGTAGATGACCTCCCAGAACTTGCATCACGATCCTCCGGCCCAAGGTTCAGCTCCATATCCAATTTCCTAGCCATCTCTCTATCCGTCTCCTCCACTTGCCTCCTACGTTCCTCTTCGCGCCTACGTTCCAACTGTTCTTCAAGAGCCTGCTCACGACGGGCAAGCTCGCGGTCTAATTCTTCTTGCTGTCGCCGTTCCTCAGCGGCCCTGTGTTCTCGCTGGCTCTCCTCTTGTGCACGCTGCGCAAACGCAAGATCTGCTTCTTCCTGCCTGCGATGCTCGGCTTCTTCCGCTTCAAATTGAGCACGAGCGAAAGCAGCATCGGCAGCCTCCTGCTCAGCGCGTGCCCTGATGCGAGCAATCTCAGCTTGCCACCTTCGTTCAGCTTCTTCCTCTTCTGCACGCTTCCGACGAGCTTCCTCTTCCTGTTTGCGACGAGCCTCTTCTTCCCTTTGACGACGTGATTCCTCCTCTTGCCTAATCCGCTCCTCTTCAAGCCTCCGACGTGACTCCTCTTCCTGTTTGCGACGAGCGTCTTCTTCCCTTTGACGACGTGATTCCTCCTCTTGCCTAGTCCGCTCCTCTTCAAGCCTCCGACGTGATTCCTCTTCCTGTTTGCGACGGATCTCTTCTTCTTCCCTCTGGCGACGTGTTTCCTCCTCTCGCCTAGTCCGCTCCTCTTCAAGCCTCCGACGTGATTCCTCTTCAGCCCTCCGACGTGCATCCTCCTCGCGCCTGATTCGATCCTCTTCTTCTTGCTTCTGTCTAGCTTCTTCTGCCCTGTGCAGTTCGGCCTCGACTATTCTACGCTCCTCCTCTTGTCGCCGTCGCTCTTCCTCTTGGACCTTCCTCTGCTCAGTCTCCCATTTCAGTCGCTCCTCCTCGCGTCGTTTTTGCTCCTCAACATCCCTCCTTCTCAGATCATCCTCCTCCTGTCGCTTCCTCTCTTCTTCAGCAGCTCGAAACTGCGCTTCCTCTGCCTCGCGCTTCCGTGATTCTGCCTCCTCAACAGCCTTCCGTCGTTCATCATCTTTAATTCGTTCCTCCTCTTCACGCTTTTTTTGGTCTTCCGGGACTGTAGGTGCGGCAGAAGAGGCAGGAGGCTGGTCAGGGGGGTTCTGCGAAGGGGAAGTTGGAGCGGTTCCAAAATCACGTGTTGTAGGTGGCGAGGCAGTCGGTGCGGCATTCTGGTGTCCTTGCACCGGCGGGAACTGTTGCTCCCCTCGTGCTATTGCCGGCGTCCCCTGTGGGCTTCCAGGGAGTAATGGTGGTGGTGGCGGCGGCGGCGAAAAATATGGTGCTCTGGGAGGAGGCTGAGATTGGGGAGGAAGGGATTGCGCAGGGGGAGGGAAATAAGATTGTTGTTGGTATGGTTGTTGCTGAGGTGGTGCGGGAGTGTATGCCTGCGGTTGCTGTTGATATGGTTGTTGCTGAGGTGGTGCGGGGGTGTATGTCTGAGGTTGCTGTTGGGCTGGATGAGCATATCCTTGTGGCTGTGATGAAGGGGGATACTGGGGATGAGGCGGAGCTTGATGAGGGGGTGGGGGCTGGTATTGCGGGGTGGGAGACGGAGCCTGCTGAGGCTGATACTGGTAAGGCTGCGGAGACGATGGAGAATAATGCTGTGGTTGTGGCGAGGGCGGTAGCGCATAATTACGGGGCGTATAAGATTGCTGATATGATTGAGGAGGCGGAGATGATGTTTGCTGAGGAGGAACGTATCCTTGCGATATGGGAGCATATTGTTGGGGAGGCGGAGAAAAGGTTTGCTGAGGGGGAGCATATCCTTGCGACGAAGGGGAGTATTGTTGTGGAGCTTGGCCCGGCAGGTAATGGTTCGATTGCCAGTGTCCTTGCTCGTGATGAAGCTGTGGCTCTGGGGTGTGTGGCTGCGCCATAGGAAACGAGGGCTGGTAATGATCACTCGGCGGACTGTCTGTAATGATCAAGGGTATGCGAACTCCTGGGACGTCTGGAGAAAGCTCATAAGGGCGTTGTTCTTGGACAGGAGTCTGTAATAATGATATTGGAGTTGATGAGGTCGAGTGGAACAAGGACGGGTCATCCGTGCCTCCATTATTCATAGCGGGAGTCCCAAAACGACCTGCACGCCCAGCGGCCCCTGGGCGCAGAATGGTTGGCAGATGACCAGGTTTTCTCTGCGGTACTGAATCTTCCTCAGGAAGAGGGGGGAGCACATCACTCTTGCTATTCGGGGACTGTCGTCTAGGGGGCGAAGGGGATGGCGATGAGATCTGGGGCTGTCCTCTAGCAGGAAGTAAAGATGCAGGTAGTGTACTAGGGGGAACATAGCCGGGATCACGGAGCTGCACAGGAGTAGGGCTCAGGGCAGATGGCAATCCACTCTTGAGTGGTACAGGATTGTATGACTGCGGCCGTGTGAGACGATCTGATTGTTTAAACTTCGATGGACGACGATTAATAGGAGGAGGAGAATTTGCATAGAATGTCATCTCAAGGTATAACTCGCCTCTCTCTCCGCCTGAGGTTTCGAGAGGAACCCAGTCTAATAAGATGATTTAAGCATGGATTGTGCCAGGATTATATATATCTCACCATCGAATTCACCCGTTTTCAAAGTCGATTCGATGTCGACAATCCCTTTGCCTAAGAGCTTGTCATCAGCTCGAGATTCGTCCTTCCAGCAAGACACTTCCAGCTTTCTGTTGACCTTGTCCTTGCCAGGATCGGCAAGAACCGGAAAGCGGAATTCTTCATCCCACACAGGATGCTGCCCACCCTTGGGATCTGGCTTGGTTCGTTGAGTCTGGCCAGAAAGGACCGCTTGCGCATATGGGTCCTGCTTGTAGAAAGAAGGTTGGTGTAGATGACGAGCCTTGAGGATGACGACGACTATCGTCCCAAGTTCTTTCGCTTGTGACATGGAGCAAGTTAAAAACAATTGATGATCAAACCTGCGTTGGCCGTGAAGCTCTCAAGTTTAGCTGCACCGCCTGCTACACAGGAGCCTATTGTCACTCATGTGACAGTTTGAGTAAAAGGCGTGACATGTGACCCACGCGTTTCTAGCGGAGTAGGAAAACGCGTCAATCGATTGCAAGACGCGTACAGTCGAGCTCATCACTACAGCTTGATGTCGGACAGAACAAAGCGCGCAGATAGGCTTGCTGCTCTTGCAGAACTAAAACGAACTCGTGAAGGAGGCGCGCGCAAGTGGAAGGTGCGACATCATTGCCATTTGGCTTGAAATCGGTCCTCGAACGCGTCTTCACAGGCCCAAGAGGATGTAGCTATCTATGACGAGGTCACTGAGGATCAGTATAAGAGCATTGTGCGAGGAAGGCTGCAGAAGGATGACTTTGTCGTGGACGACGGTGCGAGCGGTTACATGGATAATGGAATGGATGACTGGACGGGCGCTGAGAAAGACGAAGAAGAAGACGAAGACGATGAGTACGAAACAAAGAAGAAGAAGAAGGGTGAGTTTGATTTTATATCGACGCGTACAATGTCTCACTCTGGCTTTTTAGTGAAGAAGGGCAAGGATGTTGTATCCAAGCCTAAAGCAAAGCCTAAAGCACCACCACCAGCTGCCAAGCCCTCTATCAGCGTGTACCGCCCGGCCGTCTCAGCAGAGCAGGAAGAAGACTTTATGGCTAATCTCCTTGGGGGCTTAGATGCCATCCCAGCCCCAGCCACAAGGAGGACAAGGAAACGCAAGCCCTCCCCGTTATCAGATCATGAAGACGTGAACTGCGATTCCTCTGATGGTCTCATAGACGATACTGCTTTCAACCTGCCATCAAGTGATTTTGAAGACGACTTTTCAACTATGATGAGCCCTAAGAAGAAGCCGCGCACAACGACTGGTGCTGAAATCACTCCCCCAATCGAGCGAATGTGCAAGTTGGATGTTCACAGTGGATCGGAAGATAATTTTGACAACTCAATGGACTTTGAGGACATGGACATGGACGCCTTCATGGATGTTGATGACGAAGATCTTGACATCAAGCAGGCCAAGGGGAACAAATCAATTCTCGATGGCCTGGAAACTAAGCCCAAGGTCAACGTTGCCTCTGCACCAACTAAAGTAGAGCCGCATTTAGCCCCAACTTGGCTATCTGTCTACGACTCCCTTGCTGTCACTTCCGATGAAACCTTAGGTTCTGGGTCTTCCTCAACTTCCAAATCCTCTGTCGACGCTCTCGAACCCGATGGCACCCTCTGCTTCTTCTGGTTAGATTACCTTGAACATAACGGCAAGCTCTTTCTCACTGGTAAAGTCAAAGACAAAACCTCCTCGACTTGGGTATCCGCATGCCTCGCCATCGAGGGGCTTCAACGTAATTTGTTTCTGCTCCCGCGCCCCCTACGCGTTGAGCAAGAGGAGACCGAAGAAGGCGAATATGTGATGCAAGAAACTGACATTGTGCCTAGCAAATCTGATGTGTATGAAGATTTTGAGCGGGTACGGAAGAAGCTTGGTATCAAGGGGTGGAAGGGGAGATGGGTTCGCAGAAATCATGCATTTGATGAGAAGGACGTACCAAAGGAGGGCGAATGGATGAAAGTTTTGTACTCTTTTGAAGGTAACCCTCAGTTGCCGACCTTTTTCGAGATACTCACTGTATGCGGACAGAGCCCCAAGTCCCTATGAATGCATGCTCGCCTAACATTGCTCGGATATTTGGAACGAACACGAGTGCATTTGAGCTTTTCGTGCTCAAGCGCAAGATCATGGGGCCGTGCTGGCTTGCCATAACCAATGCGGTTGTCGAGAACAAGGGTGTAAGGCCATCCACGAATGATCCCTTGACTTTCAGTTGATGGTATATTCATGCAGATCTCGTGGTGCAAGTTCGAAGCTACTGTCTCAGATCCCAAGAACGTGACACCCATGGGAGACAGCGCTCCAGAGCCTCCCCCTCTGACAATAATGAGTCTCGCGGTTCGCACTGTTGTCAATCATCGCGAAAACAAGCGGGAAGTTGTATGTGCCACGGGTCGCATATGGCGAGATGGTAAATTATCTTGTACATCTGCTAAAGAACATCGCTGACTGGATAGCACATCATATAGTTCAACTTGATGATCCCACACCCCCTGAACAACTCCCCTGCTCTGTGCACACGCTCGTGCGTCCTCTCGACCGCTTCCCTGCGAGATTTGAAGCCCAGGCGCGAGCAAATGGAAAGGGCATGATCTCACCGATGAAGAACGAGCGGATGCTTCTCAACAGCTTGCTTGGTAGCTTTCTCCTTCGATTGCAATACTCCTTCATGGTTGACCGGACATCTTACAGTCACGCTACACAAGGCAGACCCCGACGTCATTGTTGGTCACGATTTCCTCGGAGTCTCCCTTGATGTCCTCCTCGGCAGAATGAAGGACCTCAAGGCGGAGCACTGGTCACGCCTCGGGCGGTTCAGGCGCTCGAAATGGCCACTTATAGGACGTCAGGGCACAAACATGCGCTTTCTGACTGGGCGCCTGCTTTGTGACCTCGCCAGCGATGGTGCACGGGTGGGTTTCATATCGGCTTCTGTGATACAGTGACTGATGAATCACCGTCAGAGCATGATCGCCTCCACGACGTGGTCCCTAACTGAGATGTGTAAAACTCATCTCAAGTCGGACAGGCAGGACATCGACCCAGATGACACAGCAACGTACTTCGATGGTACCGTATCATCCCCAGACATGCTCATGACGTTCGTGCGGCATTGCGAGCTCGACGCCCATTACCAAATGGCCATCGCATCGAAGGTGCAGGTTCTGCCTTTGACAAGACAGCTCACAAACCTTGCTGGCAACGCATGGTGAGTTCCTTTGGACAGTGATTTGGACATTAATGAAGCTTGGTCTCAGGAACAAGACGCTGAATGGTGGCCGGGCTGAGCGGAACGAGTACATTCTTCTGCATGAGTTTCACCGCCTGAAGTACATCTGTCCTGACAAGACATACGGCAAGAAGGCGCCAAAAGCAGAGCCTGAAGCAGATGACGCGGACGGTGAAGGGGGCGGGGGTGGCGGGGGTGGTGGCGGCAAGTCGAACAAAGGCAAACGGGACAAGTTCAAGGGCGGTCTCGTGTTTGAACCTAAGCGTGGACTTTGGGACAAATATATTCTCGTCATGGACTTCAACTCGCTGTATCCGAGTATCATCCAGGAGTATAACATTGACTTCACTACCGTCGAGCGCTCGCAGGAGGATGTAAGTGAGCCAACTTTCGGTCATGCTTCAATGCTGACGTCTGAGTGCAGGACGACGACGACAAAATACCAGACCCACCGCCACCTGAGGTGCCTCAGGGTGTCCTTCCACGACTTATTGCAACGCTTGTCAACCGACGGCGTCAGGTGAAGTCACTTATGAAGGATCGTTCTATATCGCACGCAAAGCTATTGCAGGTTCGATAGTCGATGCCATCCCTTTGACTACTTGCTCATACTTGGCCTTCGTTACAGTATGACATCAAACAACAAGCATTAAAACTGACGGCGAACAGTATGTACGGCTGTCTTGGTTTCGAGTACTCGCGATTCTACGCCAAGCCTCTCGCTGCCCTAACTACTTTCAAGGGTCGTGAGATCCTGACGCACACCAGGGAGCTTGCCGAGAGCTTACAGCTAGACGTGAGTACATCTCCGATACGTGTCAGGGGATTTCTCTGAGTCATCATAGGTTGTCTACGGCGATACTGATTCGGTGTTCGTTAATTCTAACGTGACAGAGCTTTCCGAAGCGCTGAAAATCTCTGCCGAGTTCAAGAAGGCTGTCAACGATCGATATAAACTTCTCGAGATAGATCTCGACGGCGTCTTTGCACGTCTCTTACTTTTGCAGAAAAAGAAATATGCAGCCTTGAAGGTGGAAGAGGGATCACGGACATCCACGGAAGTCAAAGGTCTAGATATGAAGCGTCGAGAATACTGCGCTCTATCGAAGAGCGTGTCTCAGTAGGTCTTACTTTGTGTTTGTGTTGACTTGATTCAAATCCGCACCCTCTAGATACGTCTTGGAGCAAATCTTGTCTGGCGAATCAACGGAGGTTGTGGTGGAGAACATTCACGAGTATCTCAATACCATCGGCGAAAATGTTCGCGGCGGAAAGATCAAATTGGAGGACTTCATTGTGTTCAAGGTACCCTCTGAAAACTCCTTCCAATATTTCTTGGTCAATCTCACGCTTGTCTCAGCGCCTAGGCAAGAACCCAGAAGATTACCCCGATGCTAAATCTCAGCCTCATGTGCAAGTCGCTTTGAGATTAAAAGCAAAGGGTGGGAGCGCCCGCAATGGCGATGTTATACCCTATATATTCTGCGTCGCTCCCGGTGAAGAGACCGTGAAGACCGCACAAGCAGATCGCGCCAAGCATCCAGACGAGATCAAGAAGGCTGCAGGGGAGCTCATCGTGGATTATGAACACTACCTTGCGAACCAGGTCTTGCCACCCATTGAGCGACTGTGTGAGCCGATTGAAGGGACAGACAGGGCACGACTGGCTGAGTGTCTCGGTAAGTATCTAAACACCGATACCTGCAAACTCAACTCAATGTTTCATAAAGGACTGGACCCGGGACGTTATCGCATTAGTGGAAGCACGCCAGCCGGATCAGCGCTCACAACACTAGACTCCCTCGTATCTGATGCAGAGCGGTTCCGCGATGTGGCTCCGTTCCTTGTACGCTGTCGTGGGTGCACAGGACAGATGGCTTTTCCCCCAGTCTACGATCGAGATGTATGTGACCGCATCCCCGTCTGTGCTTAGAACTGTCTAACATCAAACAGGCGTCGATTCTGTTGTCATCAGGGCCGACCTGCCCCTCTTGCAACACACCGCTGGGTTTGGCAAGCCTGCAGACGCAGCTTGAGGTGCAGATTCGGTCGTTTATAGCCCAGTACTACGAGGGATGGGTTGTCTGCGAGGATCAAGCGTGCGGGTATGAGACACGATCGATGCGGATGTACGGCTGGCGGTGTGGAGCGCCTGGAGGCTGTAAAGGTAGAGTGCAGTTCAAGTATGGGGACACCGAGTTGTACACCCAGCTCCGGTATTTTTCGACACTATTTGACATTGAGAAAATTATCAAGGCTGCACAAGGCAGTACGAGAAAGGGTGGGCGTTAATACAGTTTATCAAGCGACCAAGATATCTGACATTTTGCATCCAGAGGAAATCGTAGCTGTTGCAGCAAACAACGACCCATTCCTCAGGACGATGTCAAAGACGGTGGACAAATATATGGAACAATGTGGACGATGCTGGGTTGATCTCGGATCATTGTTTTCTAGCATGAACCTCTAAGTTCAGGTTGAAGCAATCGCAGTTATGATATTTCATAGTACAATTGAGTAGCTGAGAGTTTTACCTAGATCTGTGTATTGATATAAAAATTTCTATGGTAACCTGGATGAATTGTTGCATAAATCGGATTCATAATTTTTGCGTTAAGGTGACATGATGATACCGCCTGCAGTGCGCACGCTACGGAGAGACCAGTCACCTACTTTTGATGGACAGCGCATCAGGGAAGGAGACCCTGATGCTGAGGCATCTGAAAGTCCAGTCGTTGCAAAGGTCAGGCACCCTTTAAACTAGTCAGTACTGTATGACATAGGGTACGTGATCCCAATGGACAGAAGTCGGAATCAAAAATACAATACCACGAGCATACGAGGGTGAACAATGCAACCCCAACTTTGAAGCCGGCAATGAAAAAAAAAAAAACTTCGTGCCACTGCAACAACTTCCTCATCTACATCTGAAAGGACATTTCTTCCATCACAAAAAACGCAAAAATCGACTTTTAGTCCCTCCGCTGCTGCACTCGACAGACACTTACTGCGTCGCCAGTCAACGCAATGACAAACACAAAACGGGCCGGGTGTTCAGCCATTTTCGTGTATGTCAATGGCATCAACTGCGCCTCGTTGATGGCCACTATCTGGTCTGCACAATGCACGTTTACGGGCTCTCCCCTTCACAGTCCCCTCCGACACCCACGGCTCACAACGCGCGCTGAGCCCTCCACAGAGCTGGAGTGTCAACAAAGTCTATCACGATAACGACGCCATCGCGAGCTCTATCAAGTGGGGGCAAAGGAGGATGAGCGGAAAGAAACGTTGGAGAACGAGGAATACACTGGCGATGTCCAGCCTACATCCGTCAGGTGCTGCGGCGTCAGTTAGCCTCCAGCTCATTTGACGCGAGCGGTGAATATTCGGAGGATGAATATTCAGAAGAGCGCGAGGACGGTGTGATAGGGTTCAGTGGTAGGCCAGTCGTCGATGGGAGCAAACATCATAATTCATCACGAATTCTAGTAAAGCCCGCTGGGAATGGGAAGTGATATAATTGACGTACCAGCATGCCAATACGAGGGACGGAGAAAAGATTCAACGAGAATGGGGCTTGTATACTGTGGGTAAGTCTCAAAGCCTTTGAAGTTACCCACTATACAAGATCCAAAAGGCGAATTCCATTCAGAGTGTGCTCATCATGATCGACCCTTTGCTTTGTGCACTTACTGACTATATAGCATAATCCAACCTTCGTCAACAAACCTATACAAAACTTCGTTCAAAATACAGTCTCCCATCGATTTTCTGCGGGATTTCAGTGATAAGGTCATTGAACAGACGAGCTCGAGTAAGTGTGAATGATAATGTGCGTGCAAAGCTCTGGGGTAATTCCTGATGCAATGAAGACCCAGATTGAATCATTACATAAAACGGGTCAAACTGTTGACGATTCGGAGTCTCGGACTTGGAATTGAGCATAAGACAGAAATATATGTTCCGCCCGCTTGAACCTATAAAATTCAAGTTCCTCACTCATTTCGGAGTCAATCCATTCCCATTATTTGCATTTCAATGTTTACAGCGCATTTCAATTGTTGAATGTGAAACGAAAACTCGTAACTAGTCTTACAGCTCACTACACAGAATTTTGTCAGGTGAGTATGATGTTCTAGACAATCTCTGGGTGATCTGCAAAACTCTACAGCCGCGGCGCCAAGTGTGAGTCAGTGACAACTGGCAGATGCCAGACGCCGCCACGACTCACGGGTCCTGAGTGCTGAGTGGCCGCTAAGTTCTTCCAGCCAGCGGTATTCATTTCAAATCTGCATCGAGTTTCAGAACGGGCGACGATCCCCAAGTTAAATTCAGCCTATACTATTCTTCACGAGGAATTACCAATACACAAGAACTTGTCGGTAACCAGCGGCTATCCGATGCGAGCTGCACCAAGGCGAGCTTCAAAGTGGTCTCTTCGAGACGAGACCGTTCACTAGCGGTGGGTAAAACTGGGCAACCTTCATCAGCAAAGTACATGTCATAAATGCTGTTCAGAACTTTTCTGCACCACTGGAATGCAGGACATGAGTGACTGTAGCATGCAATGCAATGAATTTTGGTTCTGGGAGGCTCATGCCATCTCGAGAGTGGTCCTGGAAAAAGACATCTATGCCTTCCACAATAGGAATTGCCAACCCAATGTACAGCGTATGTGTGCTCGCCCTGGATTCAAGGCATCAGTGTTGGAAGATTGTGCTTCAAAGACGTGGCAAGATTTACAATGGCATGAAGGCACCACTCAGAACGATCAGATGAAATGTGCAATGCATGATCAAGCATCATTCTGTTTATAGGAGCATCAATTTCACCAGGCAGCTTGTTGACGAGCTCCGAAGGGAGCTGAGCACAATCCTTGATAATATCAAGCGTGATTGGTAGACTTCTGAACAAAATTTATGTGTAACTTTGACTTGTTATTTAAAGGGCAGACCTCGTCTTTATCTTCTAAAATCGGCCTTGAAAGAATACGAGCTGCGTCGAGGAGCGTTCTATTGTTGTGCTCTGGATTGTCCTTCCTATTGAAATAGAAATCCAAGTATCTGGTCGCTGCTCATCGGCACCTGTGATCATCTCGGTCGGACGTCTAGTGAATAATCTAGGTCAGCATGTTGCATAGTAGGAGGTGAGACTCGGATGCTGCAGACCATTCCACTAAACTTCGAGCTGCGATTCCTCGGCCCAAAATCTGAAGCTAAATCCGAGGCAGTGTGAAGAGAGACTCGGAGTCTCGGATGGTGTAGAGATTTCAGAGTGTGTGTAGTCGAGGGATCGAAAGCCTTCTTGACTTCGTTAACATGAGAAACGGCAGTCAGAACAGAGTAGATTACGGGGCCACAAGAAAAAACAAAGCCAGTCTTGCGCTAGCTTTTCTAAGGATGGCATCACCCTGTCCAGTGATGGGCAACGATAACTTGAAGTAACTTGAACTGCAGCGGCAGTGTGCCGTTGGCTTCCAGTGAAATGTGCACCTTCCAACATCGGACATTCATTGATTGTTGAGCAATTGGCATGGAACATCATGATGGTGCAGCGAAAAGTATCACATCTTTGACCCCGCGGAACCAATTCACCTCCAGCCTGCTCCGACTTCAAAGTTCACACGGCTCCTTTTTTCTCTCCTATTAGCTAACTCTATTCCTCTGCATCGACCATAATGGTGTCCGCATGCTCATTTCACGGTGTCGTTGGCATTCAAAATTGCTACTCGCTATGCCCTGGGGCCGACAAAACCTTTTGGAAGATGGATGGCTTCGTACCCGTATCTACCGATCCAAGAAACGGTATCGGAGATCTTCCTGTATCCGTTTTCATTTTTGAAGGCAAAATACTCCGCTCGAGGATGGAATTTATGTCATCAATGCTCGCGTCGTCATTGCCACTGTAGTTGAAGACATGCCTTGAATCACCTTTACTTTCAATCTGCCAAGCTAGACTGTAAATCGCAAAGCAGTTTCCTCTACTACGACCCGCTTATGCAACGACATTCAACGGATGTCAAGGGCTCACGCAAGAAAAAAACGGTGCTGGACTCGCGCACCGATTCGTTTGCACATGGTTAGCAGTCCGCAGTGCGTTTTCGACGAGTCATTCGAGCGCTGTTCGGAGCAGAGGACGAGAGACGACGGCGAATGTCGTTTATAGACGTCTTTGATTGTAATGAGCGGTAAAGGCCCGAAGGTGTGCGGAGCGCTTGAACCTCTATATAATATTGGTGACTCAATGACCCTGGCGAGCTCTGACGCAAGTGCTACCGTAGACCGCTGGAAATCTGTTGGCATTTGCAAATATGCCATTTCTGTGTAACAACACTCGGAGGCAGATCATATTCATAAAAGCCAGCCGTCTTCTCCAGAATTATACGATCCCATATCACACGTACGAGTCACAAACCATGCGTTTCACCTCTGCACTTGTCCTCACCATCGTTGCTGCTTTAGCGTCATCAATCTCTGCTACACCCATTGACGCTAACGTCAATAAATGTCCCGTGTTTTGCTGGGGGGAGGACGGATGCAGCAACTGTCCTCAGGATTATTGCGTAAGGCATCAGTAGTTTTGGATTTGATGACATGACTCACCTCTCGCATGACAGTTTGCGGCGGTTTTCTGCGTAGTGAGTCGTGTTTCTTGGTTCAGTATCACCGTTGGCACTGACGCGTGAGTTACCAGTGATTTTGTAGAGTTAATCGACGCATCGTTAGCCCGCTTATATAACCTTTTGCATTAAAAAAGCACAAACGCGAAAATACGGTGCTAAGAACACTTTCAGATATTCTGAAAATTTCTCCGCATGATAAAATATGACTTGAAATACGCCGTTAACTTGGTAAACCACGTTTCAAAATTTCACACATGACCGGCGTGATGTTGACTTGCGACCAAAATCCCTTGCAACGGTCACAGCCATCAAACCTGCATCTGAAGTTTCAGACAATCACGATGATATCAAGTCAGTTCATGACATGCTACCCCGATAGCTCTAGAGGAGTGATATCTCTTCGACAGATCGGTGAGGTTGAGACTGCAAATTTTGCTCGATCGCGTCATTCGCCCCGCATACCGTAAAGTCTCCGCCGATACTTGATAATCCATATTTGAACCAGGATGATCTCAAAAGCTGACGTCTTTCTTCGGTCGTGGAGTTATCGAGATCGGAATTACATGTGCATTTTGTCTCCGAATAAAACGATGTAAACAAGCAAGCGCGAATACAAGATTCATCAACCTAACAGTCCTTTTACATATTTCAATAGCTCTCGTCCCTGCGAGATGTGTAATTAGTCTTCGGTCGAGACTGTCTAGTTGTGCGCATAAACTCACCCCATTGCTCTTTACTCCGGCAACCATAGCTTCTACACCTTCAAGCTCGTCGTCAACACCATGCATTACTTCAGTATCCCCTCCGGAAAGTGATAAGCGTGCATTCCGCTGCCGCTCACTCAATCCGTGTCGAAGCACGACAGTCAGCACAGCACGCCACCCTTCAATCGCGCCGCCATCTGCAACTACATTTGCCGAGGTAGAAGGCATGGGTAGTTTCGGCACTACCGTCGAGGGGACGACAAATGGGCAATATGATCGATGTTCATTCAGCACATCGAACTGCCTCTTCTTCGTTGACGGATGTGGTAGCGGGCTGCCGTCTAGCGGTAATGGAGCAGACTGAGGTGTGAATGCCCAAAGGCCGACGCGTCGTTGGCACAAGGAACAATGTAGAAGCGATGCGTCCCGGGCGCTTTTCCCGATATCGCTCAGCCGTGGCGTGCGCGTGCGCACAGGTGTACCTCCCAGCTGTGAGATACTGGTAAGGGGCGAAGAGGGCCTCGGAGACGGCGAATCTGCCCGCCCCCACTGAACTGATGAAGATCTTGACAGAGACGGGGACGCTGGTCTAGACATGGTAGCTATTCGGGAAAGTGATGAGGTGCGATTACGTTCCGAGGGAGGAGCAGGTGGAGCCAATGACCAGCCAAAGAGAGCAATCACAATTGCGGTATCAGATGGCTCAGGGTTTATATCAACTTGCATTGCCGACTCATTCTCAGATTCGGATTGCGCCTGAGGAGGCTTGACTGATGCGATTGCTGAACGAAGTGAGGAAAGCTGAGAGGCAGACTGATGAAATGAATAAGCGTCACACAGGAAAATGCTGCAGTTTGACTTACCAATGGGTGTTTAATCACGACGTCTGTCAATAGAGGCTCTAAAGCGAGCGCATTGGATTTGATGTCCCGCTCCATGACAGCCGGTGCTTGCAACGGCACTCGATAAATAGACGCTGATGAATTGGGTGAGGAAGGAGCCCAGGTGCAGCTCGACAAAAAAAACTCACCATCACACTGCCTAGTATGCCAAGGGCATCCGTCCTTGTGCATTTCTACTAACTGGACGCGCTGCTTCTCAACAAGCGCATTGGCTACGGTGCAAAAGAAAAGCGCTTAGCAGTGTACCTTGACATTTACCTACCTTCTAAACCTTACCGGCTTCTCGTGTCATGCCGTCTCGCCCCGCGACAACCCATGAGACATCACAAATTCCACACACTAGCCTATCTTTGCCATCGTTTATCCAACCACACTTCGCTGCAGCCACAGCGTCAATTTGGGGCGGCTTGTTTGCGTATGTCGCCAACTTGTAGGTCGATAGACGAGATAAAAGTGACTGAGTGGATGAAGGTCGATATTCCGAGACGAGCAAAGCTGATGCTGGAAGGCTGGGGTGTGCAAAAGGGGTAGCTCCTTTGCTCTTGGAGCGAGCCAAGATCGCAGCCAGGTGGGGAGCGGCCTTAGAAATATCATGCTTATCCAAAGTACTGTTGATAATAGAGCAAGACGAGAGCAAGTTCAGAGACTTCCAAGTCGTAAACCGCGAAATTTGACTGACTCGATGGGTGGTTTTGGTATGTTGGACTGGATTCCATACTTGGCGAGCGTAGAGTAGAGAGAGCGAGTCATGTGTGGTCGTTTGGGAGCTGTTGGCCTTTCAGGTAAGGGTTTTGCTGGAGCTACTGCACTGTCGAGGCTTTGGAGGGCATCATCGAATTTGCGCTGAA
Organism: Suillus luteus UH-Slu-Lm8-n1; assembly: GCA_000827255.1. Taxonomy (NCBI): domain Eukaryota; kingdom Fungi; phylum Basidiomycota; class Agaricomycetes; order Boletales; family Suillaceae; genus Suillus; species Suillus luteus. Next base: position 16,154 of record KN835351.1, read on the forward strand.
AGATGCTGCTCAGTAGGGGCCTGTTAAGTTCAAGTGTTCTCCTTACCTTGGTAGCTCGGATAGAGATTGATGAGCTCGTAGAGCTCAAATCTAAACCGTTGACAGAAACAAGTTCTGTAGTCGTCGACATGTCGAAAAGTGGAGTTGAGGGTAGATTGTGGTCGTTTATAAAACGGAGCCACTGACACTGCAAAAGGAAGTAATACAGCAAGCACAGCCACCACACTCGAAAAAACCGATGCACCAAGCTACTGTGATCGCAACACGATACCATGCGATGAACAAAATCCAACAGACTTTTCAACAATTTCTCTCTAAAGTGGCAGAAAAAGTCTATTATGATCTATCATTATGAACATGAGTCGTGTCATCCCTGGGGCCCCGAGTCATCTTACTCTCTGCCTTCATCCTCCCTTTCAAACGCGCCATTGACCGTTTTTCTCTCTGCAAGATAGCCTTCTGCTGCTCGACCTTCAAAATCTCTACCACCGTACGCGCAGCCTCTACATCATTCCGCAGATAGAATGCCTTGATAAACATTTTGAACATCGGCTTCGCATGCTTCTCAAACGATATATAAGGCGGAAGCTTTGACAGCGCGAGTGTTCCACTGGTGCGCAGAGGTGGGGTGCTAAAGGGCGGATGGGAAGGGGAATAGCTCGCTGCAGGGTATCCACCACGAACCATGTGGTCGAACAGCGCACGTAAACGCTGATAATCGAACGCAGTCCTCCAAGCCATCAACGCCTTCAGAATAATATTGATAGTTACTCTGTCAGGCGTAAACTGCTGGTCCTTCACGAGGTTGTCGAGGAGTCCTAAAAGCTTCCGGACACGTCTGCCGTTTCTCGGAACCGGACGTGTAAGGACGCCGTGCAAAAGCGTGTTGCCTAGGATCGTCCGGCTTTCCTTATTCACCTTGCTTGCAACACGACTAAATGCGACCTTTGCGGCATGCGGTCGCCTAGCGTAGATTAAACCTTGCAGAGCTCTGTTGTATACGGGGCCACTGCTCATAGCGCTCTTGAATAAAGTCCCCGCTGCCCAGAAACAGCCACCTGGAAAAAGGGTATGCGACTTACGCCCTGCGACAAAAATGTTTGTGGATAGGCGTCTGTTGACTGTCACACCAAGGCGTGTAGTGGCCTTGTGACGTAGGTTGACAGCGCATCCCCCGCGTGCGTTAACTAAAACTTTCTGCATTCGCAACGCGCAACGAAATTGCTTGCGACGCAAAAAGAGGCGAATTAGCTGGAGCAAGAACGAGAATTGAAAGAAGGCCGGGTAGACTTTGATGACTTTAGCAATAATAGCCATAGCCTGGAACCCACTGCCCCGCGTGCATAGTTCGGCTAGAAGAAGCTGAAGATGGCCACGGAAGTGAATGGGGGGAGGGGAGATCGCATAGAGATTGCAGAGGGAAATCCCAATGTCGTTTAACAGATCAGCATCGTAATGCTGATGCCTCGTCTCCTTGAGGAAACAAGCAATATTGCTCAAGAGACCTCCTACTTGCGCTCGGGAGAATCGTTCGTGCTTAAGAAACCCCACAGCATGAGGAAGTGGGAGTGCCCTAGCCAGAGCATATGCAGTATCGATATCGATCTCGCGTCCACCGTGGACAGCAATGTTGTACAATATGCAAGCGAGCTCAACATCACGATGAATGAGGTCCTTGATAGCCGTAGACACGACAACACTTTGGTGCTGCACGTCGGTCGAATAATAATTCAGCGTTTTCATGACCAATTCCGCTCTACACCCACGGACTTGTACCAAGGCAGCAAGATGCATCGCTGCCATTGCTGCTAATTGGGGTCCCTCTACGGTGTCTGAAAAATCGCCGGTCCAAAGTCCGAAGTTTGTGCTCGATTCCAGGCAAGCTGTGAATAGCTTCGGATCCACTACTACACCAGAGAGGCGAAAAAGAGAAGTCGTGACAGCACGTGAAATGATGGTGAGGTGAGATTTATTAGGCATGAGGTGCAACCAAGACTCGTGAAGAGAACGTATCATCTCTTGAATACGTCCGCGGAGAGCGCGATCGTGAAGAAGGGCTGGACCCGCGGCTCGCGTAACCTGTTCGAGAATCGCAAGGGCAAACAGGGTCTGCCACATGGATGCACCTCCATCCAAAGGAAAATCAGGCGATGAGATGGAAACTCCACTACCGTTGCAGCAATACAGTAGTGAACATAGGAGCAGATTGCTTCGCCGATGGGCTAGTGGGGTGTTGGATGAAAAGGCCTCGTGCAGCAACTCCGTGATGGCTTTCACATGGGGGGAGGGACTTGCTACGGGCAACGGAAATACCGAAAGAGCGGAGGTGACGGTGGTAGCATCAACAGGAACGGCAATAGGAGCCCCCGTAGTGTCTCCACCCGGCGACGGGAAACGAGTGACCCGGATTGAAATGGCTGATAGAATGGATCCTAAAAGTGCGGTGTCTGTGTCATGAACTATCCCCAATAACACTTTCAACACCTTCGTATGAAGAAACGGATGAGTGAGAAGGATAGAGGTCATCGCATCAATGGCCCATTGCTTGTGAAGAGGGTCCGTGCTCGACAAAAGCGCTGTCAGATATGGAATGTGAACGTCTGGATCGAAAACGTATCGAGAAAAGTGGAGGTAGTGTTCTCGGGCGCAGGACAGAGAGCGATCAAACGCGTGCGTATCTGCTCGATTTGATTAGACCGAACTACGAACGAACGTGACAAATTATCTTACAACCAGGCTGGCCATCTTTGGAGGGGGAAAGGCTCGCCAACTCAGCTCGCATCATCCAATATCTATCTGAGTGCGCCAGTATCATGCCCCTCTGCTGCTTTAGTGATACAACCTCCTTCACAAATGCCCAATAGTCACGAGTTACAGGACCGTCTTTCACATAAGGAAGGAGTGGACTGATATACACACATCTGCTTGTTGAGTCTACAGACAATGACCCGAAAAGACCAATCAAAGCGCTAAGCATTGCCGAGTCAAGCTGCGACAACTGGCCCCGTGCTTTTGCGGAGATATAAAATGAACGAATAGTATTAGGTGTTGGCTTCCTGGAAGGGTCCGGGGCCTGGGTAGGGGACCTCAGGATTTCCCGGAGAGCACTTATGGCGCGAGTGCTATTAGACGGGCCTGACTCCTGAGGATCATTTGACGTCCTAAGAGATCGGTTGCTCGTGTTCGTACTGCGCGGCAAGCATTCTTGGACATGGGCGCTAGCAGAAGACAATGACCTAAAACTGAAAGACGGTCAAAAATCACGCATTTCATTTTTTAAAGCCAAAATCAAGAACCTGATTCTTTGTGCACCGTCGACGCCGCCCAAAACTCGGACGGTCGACAAACACCATCGCAACATTCCATGGCATGGACGAATTGGGAACACGACGCGTTACACATCACGTTACAAGGCGAACATATGAATCGGCAAGTCCCGGCGGACTTGGAATCTTGTTCTTTGAACTGCAAGGCATTTCCCGGTCGATCGAAACTTTAGTGGGACGGCCGGGTACACATATTCACATTATCCTCATCCTGTCGGTCGCCTTGAAAAATCCATTGGCACACTGCTGGTGCGTAGTGCTATATCGGAGAGGGGCTATTTGGCTGACAGGCTTTTAGAGGTCAATCGGGAGGCACTGATTTTTACTTGAAAACAATCACATCTGTATATTCATGTGCGTAGCATGTCTTATCATTCTGTTTGACATCTTAACGAGTTGGATCAGAAATCACAATGGGAGCTACTCGCGCGCAAAAGGAAGTTTACTTCGTTAAACTAAAGGAGCTTATCTCCAAATATCGTGCGTTTCATCTGTACATCTAACAATCCTATGTTAATAACGCGCATACAGCCTCCATCTTCATCGTCAACGTTGACAATGTTAGCTCCAACCAGATGCACCAGATTCGAGTTGCCCTCCGTGGCAAGGGTGTCGTCTTGATGGGCAAAAACACCATGGTTCGCCGCGCTCTTCGTACCATTCTTTCGGAGAACCCCCAGTTCGAGCGTCTTCTTCCCCACGTCAGGGGTAACATCGGTTTCGTCTTCACCGACAAAGACCTCAAAGAGATTAGGGAAATCATTGTTGCCAACAAGATTGCCGCCCCCGCTCGTGCCGGTGCTTATGCCCCCAAGGATGTCTTCGTCCCCGCCGGAAACACCGGTATGGAGCCCGGAAAGACCTCCTTCTTCCAGGCCCTCGGTATCCCCACCAAGATCGCTCGTGGTACCATCGAAATTTCTGCCGAGGTTCAGGTCGTCACAGCCGGTAGCCGTGTCGGCCCATCCGAGGCTACTCTCCTCAACATGTTGAACATCTCACCGTTCACGTACGGTATGACTGTCGTCCAGATCTTCGACTCTGGAAACGCGTTCGCTCCCGAAGTTCTCGATATTGACGAGAAGGTGCTCATTGACCGCTTCTTGTCCGGTATCCAGACCATTGCTGCCATCTCATTGGCCCTCAACTACCCCACCGTCGTCTCGGTCACGCACTCACTTGTCAATTCGTACAAGAACCTCATTGCTCTGTGCTTGACCACCGACTACATGTTCGAGGGTGCCCAAAAGGTCAGCTCAAATTCGATTCCTTTAATATTGAGATGCTTTAAACATACACACTGAAAATGCTGACTCAAACGGATGCACAAATCTTGTTTCTGAATTTTTGTCGAGTTTATCATGTTGAGCAACGAAGCTAAATCTTCACGCAGGCCAAGGAATATTTGGAGAACCCTGAGGCATTTGCTGCCGTTGCCGCACCTGCTGCCTCCGAGGCTGCACCCGCTGCTGCTGAGGCCGAGGCCGAGGAGAAGGCAGAAGAGAAGGAGGAGTCTGACGATGACATGGCAAGTTGCTTTTGGTTTGTACAAATGGAAATAACGCTTACACGATGGCCTGCAGGGTTTCGGTCTGTTCGACTAGATTACGCGTCGTGTCATGTTATTTACCATCACGCACATCTAATGCAAGCTGATAAGAACACTCACTCGTGTTGATCAAACGATTCCCAAAGATATATAAGTCAAAGGAACATTGCGAGGCGCTTATCCATGCTTCTACGTAGACTGTACACATATATGGCTTGTTGATAATCGTCCTTGATGTGTGCGTTTCTCACTGGCGGCGCTATTAAAGGACCAAACCTAGACTAGCGGCCGGACTATCCCATACGGCTATGACGCAGGAAACTGGAGCTTGAGTGCACTGCCAACCTGACGCAATCTACTTAGAACACCACCAGGGTAAATCGACAAGTCTCTTCAGCCATCGATCTAGACATTTTGCAGGATAGGATTTTGATCACACAAACGTTTGCCAGCCTTCCCGAACGTTGCCCTTCTACCATTTCGTCATAACAGATCCGATAATCACCCGTATTCGGCCACTCCTGCATGTTTTCAAAGTGATCAGTTCACTTATAAATTTCATCGCTCCATGCCACCCTCTATCTTCCCAACCTCTGCCGAAAGCCCTGCAGATATGGAGGGCAAACACCTCATCGTCGTCGCCAACCGTCTACCCATCACAATTACCAAAGATGCTTCAGGCGAATACCACTTTAAAATGTCTTCGGGAGGGCTCGTATCAGCCCTCTCTGGTTTCAAAAAGTCATTGAGCTTCACCTGGATCGGTTGGCCGGGTTTCTACATTCCACCCAAAGACAGAGCTTATGTCGACAAGCGTCTCATGGATGAATACTCTTGTCAAGCCGTATATCTTGACGATGACGTCGCTGAGGGGCATTACAACGGCTTCTCTAATTCCATCTTGTGGCCACTATTCCATTACCATCCTGGAGAAATGAACTTTGATGAGGAGAATTGGCTCATGTACCGTCAGGCCAACTTCCGGTTTGCGGAAACAGTACGCTCCCAAATCACACCCGGCAGTATGGTATGGGTGCAGGACTATCACCTTATGCTCCTTCCCATGATACTACGCGGCCTCGTTGATGGTTCATCTGGAGGGGAATACCAGAAACAAGAGCTGACCAAGATCGCAGAGGGTATTGAAGAGGAAGTTAATATCTCCTCTGAGAGGATACCCGACGTCAAGATAGGCTTCTTTTTGCACACACCCTTCCCCAGCAGCGAAATTTACAGGCAAGTGATCTTCCTTTATTGGTCGATCACCCCGCTGACCCTGTGTCAGGATCCTCCCTGTTCGTCGCGAAATTCTCCTGGGCATCCTCTTCTGCGACCTCATTGGCTTCCATACTTACGACTATGCTCGTCACTTTTTGTCTTCCTGCACCCGCATCCTTGGCTTGCCCACAATGCCAAACGGTGTCGAGTTTGAGGGCCGCTTAGCTCACGTTGGCACATTCCCTATTGGCATCGAACCTTCTTCATTCATCAAGGTATGCATCACGACGTAAAATTACATGAGTCATTAAGCTAAACAACGTGCAGAACCTAGAGAAGGAATCCGTTAAATCTCGCATCGCTCAACTGGAACAACGTTTTAATGGCGTTAAAGTCATCGTTGGGGTTGATCGCCTCGATTACATCAAAGGAGTTCCCCAGAAACTCCACGCTCTCGAACTCTTCTTAACGCAGCACCCTGAGTGGATCGGCAAAGTTAGTGTGAGATTTTTCGCTAACGCCAGGTTGACTTACTCGCATCCATCGCTAGGTCGTGTTAGTTCAGCTGGCTGTCCCGTCTAGACAAGACGTCGAAGACTATCAAAACCTACGGTCAACGGTAAACGAGCTTGTCGGTCGCATTAACGGTCGTTTTGGTACAGTCGAATTTATGCCGATACACTTCATGCACAAGAGTCTAGCCTTCGATGAGCTGTGTGCCCTTTACGCGATTAGCGATGTCTGTTTGGTGACCAGTACAAGAGATGGAATGAATCTGGTAACGCTTCTCAGCTCTTCACATGCGGGGTGATGTTCTGACGTCATCACCATCAGGTCTCGTATGAGTATATTGCTTGCCAGCAGGCTCGTCAGGGTGCAATGATCCTCTCCGAATTCGCCGGAGCCGCACAGAGTCTCAACGGATCAATTGTCGTGAACCCGTGGGATCCTCAACAAGTCGCAGACGCGATTCACGAAGCTGTCACGATGGATACAGAGACGCGTGCCGAGAACCATCGCAAGCTTTTCAAGTACGTCAACAAATACTCCGCGGCCTTCTGGGGCACGAGCTTCATCAAGGAAATGAACAAGCTCAAACAAGACGAGGTGGATAAGGAGGGCCAAGCCGAGTTGAAGCCGAAGAACGACGAAGGCGCAGGTAGCGAGCTCGTTGGCGGTCAAGTGCCTACGCCGCAGGTGGTAAGCCCGGGTGCATAGACATCTGGGAAGGCAAGTATTATAACTTCTATTTAGGCACTTGCTCGGATGATTGCGCTGCACACCTTGCGCTTGACTTGGGGCGCCATGCGTTGGCTCTTCCATATGATTATTCCATATCTTCAATGGTTTTCTAGAACATAGATGGGGTCTCCATTACTTGACGCTGGAGAGTAAAGTAGTACATAGTAGCATGAGGCGAACACGTTTTCTGGCATGCATGCCCGCGACCACTCGTTTATTTCATGTTCGCCTTCGAGAATCCCTCTTGCAAGCGCAAACACCTGAGCTGGTGACGGAATGTCAGGGGCCGTGGATGGGCGCTCCTGTCGCCCGTACGTCAATGTTCTCTGTAGACCTTCGAGAGAAGTGTAAGGTGGCTCGCCGTTCCTTTGAGAAATGAATTAGAACCGTCATAGGCCATCAGGCCTCAACCAGTTACTTGTTTTAGCACGAGCGGCTCAGGGTTCTTTTGAGTTCGAAGCTGACCTCTTCCCGAGCTCATCTCTTAAGAGCTTCGACAAAAGCCCTTTGACACGAAACAGGGCGCAGGTCCTGTCAAAGTGTATTAACACCCTCATTCTCAGCGGGTGACTCACGATCGTAGTGTGATTAGTGTGAAGTGGCGTTTGTGTCATGCCATAGACTCCATTGTCAACGGGCAAAACCAAACCTTCGAAAGCAACGCAATCCAGTCAGCTGAGCTAAACTCGCTTCCAGAATCTATACCCTAGCCTTCTTCTCTGCATCCGTAAAACAAGGTTTGAACTCAAGCAGTGTTCTTATGAGACACAACAAAAGTCCAATTTTGTCACATTGCATTGTCTGTCGGCGCAATGCGCGAGGTCGAGTCATATGCTCGATCGAATTGCTTGGGATTCGAAATACAACCCTCCAGCGCAGCATCGCTGTTAAACAGGTCCAATTTACAAACGGCCGAATTAACGAACCAGCCCCGTGGAATGGGTCGGGAGTTCTAGGAGCCTATATGCCTGGGTAAATCCCCATGAATAGGCAGCCCAGCCCTCGCGGACGTCCAAGGCTATGCACCTCTACCCAAGCACACGCCCAACACCGTTAGGAAACTGGGATTCCCTTGACCGCCACTATTAGTATTGGTCACATCATCCGCAGGCGAAACATTTACCACAATTGAGTTTCAGGTGGATCAGATCGCCAACATTTTTCTGTTTTGTTTCTGTGTAGCAAGAAAGGTATCAGTCAGCGGCTGTAAGCACAGCAGGGTGATATCAGAGCTTCCTTCTTGATCGCAAAGATAGTTATTGGATGGATTTCCTTGGACGCCCAGCTCATTAGCGATCCACGGGCTCCGCCCGTATGAGTAGTGACTCATATCCGCGCCAAACCAAGAGTTGTTTTTGCACCACGCAATGTGCGAGCCACAACGTAGAGCATCATCATGATCACGTTCGCCGATTGCAACACGATGAAACCGCCATCGCCAATTCAAATGAGAGATCCTGATACATTAAGTGTCGTGTTACAGGTCTGAATAACGCGCCTACCAATGCACGCGCCTGTCGGAACAGGCACCAACGGCAGAAGTGTGCATTCCTAATTCCTGTGCATCTTCATGTAAGTAGTTTGTAGTTTTGTTGGTGTTCCTGCGCTAGGCCATTTTTGCCAAGGACATGCATGCATTGGGTCCTCATGTCCGTTCTCGTCTTGGTCGGTTGGGTGACTCCATCAACAGCGGGGCTCAAGTCCAATACTGACACTGACTTGATCATTATGGTCGTACAGGGGTGGTCCAAATGGTGTGCCAGCTATGATGGATTCGCAGTCCCGATTGGCTGGATGTGCGGCACGAAAGATGCTGTTTGGATTATCACGATGATCACACGCGCAGTGACTGCGCAACGTGCTCGAATTATCAGATATATCCCCGACGGTGATTGACCATCAGCCAAGGCAGGCGGCAAGCTGTGAATTGAAATTGAATCAGCGACCGACCCATGCTCGAATAGAAAAAAAAGATATGTGGCAACGTTCCTCATGTTGCCAGCTGCTTGCATCTGAATCTATTTTTTGCACTATCTATCTATCGTCAGGGGCCGCCGAGTTGGGCATGTGGCTGTTATTTAGAAAGATCAGAATTTTCTATCATCATGATTGTTGACTTTGTCGATAACGACAGGCCATCCTGGATGGATGCGGTCATACACACTAGAAATTGGGTGGTGACGTGACATTGTGCCTGCCAACCGTGATTCTTTGAGAACAACCAAGGTCATCTGAGAGATATGGAACATGGAACATGACTGGAGCCTACCAGTTAATAACGCACTTCGGTGCGATAGCTAGCTTCCATGATAGAGCCAGCGAAGTAGGTGCGTATCATATTTAGAGCGATAGGAAGGCTTCCACAAGGCATTTTTCAAAAAGCCGCAGGCTGGTTCCAATGGAAAAGTGCATGGCAAAAGGCTGTACACTACTGAAACTTGCTGGCAGAATTTGACGTTAGCTAAGTTAAGGCGGGGTTTGACTAAATTAGGTAATATGATCAGATAGAGCGGAATTAGCCGACTGCCAACGAGACGCGCAGTTAAGCCAAGTTGTCTTGTACGAGCTGCGTTTCTGGGGGGCGGCTGAAGCCTGAAGCCCCCAAACGTCATTCTTGGCAGTACGCCACTGATTGCAGAGGTGCGGCGGCGGCGAACTAGATAGTCGGGCCATATAGATCAGATCCAAGGATCACTGCGGTTGAGGGTGCCGTCGTCGATCGGAGGGCAAATGTGAATGGAATGATGACAAGGGGAGTCTGTATAGGGTGGTTAGAATGGACGGAGAATATGAGATGTTCGGCTCGGGTTTCCGGTGTTCTTTGTGCGGGAAGCGGGGATTGTGGTGGCGATGGGTTCCGCCTGTCCACGCGAGTTGACGATGATCGGGGGGTGGATGAGAGATGCTTTTTCTCTCTCTCCACAACAGTTAGCGCTCGAGAGGCAAAAGTCAAACGCACGCGAGTGACGCGCACCCAAGAATAGCATCTGACTAAGTATTCGGGTATGAGGAGATGAAGTGGGCGATGAATCAATGAGGACTGCCGCATGTTAGTTGAAAGGCAAGCAAAGGGGTTACTTTCCGTTGAAGGTCAATCTGATTAACCAAATGAAGAGACGTGGAATTTCTTGGTGGAACATGACGGAGGTGAAAGGGAAGGTATGCCCCTGAATAGCACAAGCGCCAAGGAGATGATCGTCCTGGGGAATGGGCACATTGGAAGTGCGTGTTCAAGTGCGTTGGCGGTGGGGTTTGATGTTGGAAGTAAAAAATAGGTAATTTGAGACGTCAATTGGGAGACGACGACGATGGTCCTCGGAATGAGATTGACGTGAGATGGTCAAGGTAATCGGAAGCATGGGAGCCTTGCAGCAAAAACCGGCAATAATAGACTGTGTTAGTAGTTCGGTATGAAAAGGTGTGACCGGTCAAGAGAAACTTTGGAGGATGCTGCGGGCAGTGCCCAAGAAAGGAGAAGATCTGCGAAAAACATCGACGGTGACTGAAAAGGAAATAGCAGTCGTCTCTGTCGTCTACCATGGACTCGTCAATTATCATGTTAGCCACGGAAAGAGGCAGTACTAGTAGTAAGTACTCACCCAGATACTCCAGCATGCTTCAAGCACAAGCCTTTGTGCCTTGGGATCGGAAGCTTCTACTTGGAATCTTCTACTCCGCACAGCCTCGTTTTGGTCACACTCATTTATAATCCACATTTCGAATCGTCAGTTGGAACTTTTCCCCTTCTTCGAAATTGCAGGACGTCTCATGGCCGCAGAAGGGAACATACCTGAGATAGTCACAACTGACCTTTCTTCAAGCCATACTGTACCAACTTCCCCGTCTACATATGAAGCACGTTCCAAATTACAACAAGATTCAACCCTGTTGTCCCCCCACCATCAGTCACAGCGCCGAGTCTCACTTGACTCCCGCTCTCATTCTCCCTCACCCACAGTGGTCTCTTCTAACGACGGTGCCTCTCTATTCGTTCCTCCGTCTCCCACCTTATCAACTCAATCTTCAGTACATTTCGCTACCTCCTTGTCCTTGAGGGATAACAAACCAGACGAACGCAACGGTTATTCTTCCTTGCATTTGCTCAGTTCTCCGATGGACAAATTATCGGCTCATCACCGAAAATCTAGCAATGCGACTTTTGCAAGCTCCCATGAGGGCCACAGCAGTCTAGACGAAACGGAACCAGACCACGCTAGTGGTGATTATGGCATGGTTCACCTTCATCCTGTTAGATCGGATCCCACAAGTACAATGCCTTCTCCTACCCATACACACGTCGACACCGCCTCCGTCCTCTCGAGGTCACAACACGCTAAATCAGACATTTCTATCGAAAATGTCGTTACAGCAACTCCTTCACCCGGTCCAAATCCCCTTCAAAATCCTTCTGACAGCCACAAATCTCTTCACTCTAACGGCGACATCTCAAAGATCGATCTCGTTCAGGATGATATGGCTGACCCTTGTCCATTCAAATTCAGACCGGTCGAGTTGGCAAGTCTTCTCGACCCTAAGAGTCTAGACGCCCTCCAGGCTTTTGGCGGTACCGACGCCCTTCTTGACGGCCTTGGAACTGACTCATCACGGGGTTTAACATTGGCCGGTACTGCAGGTGCTGGCGTGGGCGCTTCCCAAAGGCATGACCGGCTACCTTTATCCGTCGCCACGCCACATGAGCACCTTGAGCTTCAAGTCTCAGACAATCCTCATACGGCGTTGATAGATGACCGCAAGCGCGTCTTTGGAGAGAACGTTCTTCCCCAGCGAACCAGCAAAAGTCTATTTGCCCTCATGTGGCTCGCCCTGCAAGATAAAGTTCTCGTGCGTATATACTAAATCGGTTAAACTCAAATTTCATTCCCTTGTGTTTCAAGGTCTTGTTGTCTATTGCAGCGGTCGTCTCACTCGCGCTTGGTTTGTTCCAAGATTTTGGGACACCTCGGCCTGCCGGTGAACCCCCGGTGGATTGGGTGGAAGGCGTTGCTATTATGATTGCGGTTCTTATTGTCGTAAGTTAGCTGTGCCTCTGGATGTCACACAGCCCTCAATTTTCACAGGTCGTTGTCGGCTCGATAAACGATTGGCAAAAGGAACGACAATTCAAGGTCCTAAATGAGAAAAAGGAAGAACGTGGGGTCAAAGTCATACGCAACGGCGTTGAACATCTCATCGATGTCAAAGTAAGTTTGTGCTCATTCAATTTAACGACTTCTCATCATCTTTTCCTATGTGCACAGGAAGTCGTAGTCGGTGATGTAGCATTATTAGAACCCGGAGAAATTGTCCCCTGCGACGGCATCTTCTTAGCCGGGCACAACGTCAAATGTGATGAATCAGCGGCAACTGGCGAGTCGGATGCTATCAAAAAGGCGTCCTATGCAGATTGTCTGGTTCTGAAGCAGGCGCTAAGCGGTGTGCACGCTGAAGGTGGTGTCCTCGGAGGGGAGCACGTATCTACGCACACGGACTGTTTCGTCGTCAGTGGCAGCAAGGTTCTGGAAGGCGTTGGTAGCTACGTTGTCGTTGCAGTTGGCACCAAGAGCTTCAACGGCAGGATCATGATGGGTGGGTATCCATCTTTGCTCGCCAATGCCCCGTTAACCCCAACCCCATTAGCTCTAAGGACGGACGCCGAGAACACACCGCTTCAATTGAAGCTCAACGTCCTGGCTGAATTGATTGCGAAGATTGGAAGCATTGCCGGCATAATTCTTTTCTCCACTCTGATGATCAGATTCATAGTGCAACTTGCCATAGGCTCGCCTGCCAGGTGACGAGCATCATTCATGACATGCGCTGCCTTTCTAACTGTGCTCTACAGGAGTGCCGATCAGAATGGCATGGCTTTCGTTCAGATTCTCATCATCTCGGTCACTTTGGTAGTAGTTGCTGTTCCAGAAGGTGAAGGCTCTACTCTTACGTTAAATGTACTACGCCTTAACGAGCATGTTTATATTTAGGTCTCCCACTGGCTGTAACTCTCGCTCTGGCATTCGCCACCAAGAGGATGACGAAAGAAAACCTCCTGGTGCGCGTCTTGGGCTCCTGCGAGACGATGGCCAACTCTTCCGTCATCTGCACCGACAAGACCGGTACTCTCACCCGCAACGTCATGTCCGTGGTCGCAGGCTCCGTCGGCATCCACGCCAAATTCGTGCGCAAACTCGAAGACAATCAAGCTCGCACAAACGCGAATAGAAGCCGAAGCCCACACAGGAGCTCTGATTCGAATACCCCGCGTGACGATTTCAGCATCGATCAATCAATGCTTAACACCGTTCTGAGCCGGCCGCTTCTTTCACTGTTTAATGCGGCTATCGCTGTGAACTCTACTGCGTTTGAGGACGAGGAGAAGGAGACTGGGAAGCCTGTGTTTGTAGGAAGCAAGACGGAGACGGCACTTTTGAACTTTGCGAAGGAACTTGGGTGGGCGGATTATAAGGAGACGAGGGACGCGGCGACGGTTGTGCAGATGATTCCGTTTTCTAGCGAGCGAAAGGCTATGGGTGCGGTGGTCAAGACTGCGCATGGCTATCGTTTCTACGTCAAGGGTGCTAGCGAGATTCTGACAAAGTTGTGCAGCAGCCACGTTGTCGTAGAGCAGCATGGGAGCTCTCGCCCGAGTACTGAGTCCGACGATGTCGAGGTGGCAGATATCGATGGCGTCTCGGAAGAGAACATGACGAGGACTATCATTTTCTACGCGAATCAGACTCTGCGGACTATCGCCCTGTGCTATAGGGATTTTCCGTCTTGGCCACCACCAGGGATGCAAGGCACTGCTATTGACGATGTAGGTATACTTCCAGTGATATTTCGACATACTCATTTGGTTCTAGGTGCCCTACGACGTCATTGCCCAGAATTTAACATTGATCGGAATTGTCGGGATCGAAGATCCTCTCAGGGATGGTGTTCGAGAAGCAGTGGCAGATTGTCACAAAGCTGGTGTCGCTGTGAAGATGTGTACAGGTGACAATGTGCTGACGGCGCGTTCGATCGCCACGCAGTGTGGTATCTACACGGCTGGCGGTATTATCATGGAAGGACCCGTCTTTCGCCAGCTCGATGAGGCACAGATGCTCGAGATCGTTCCACGCCTCCAGGTCCTTGCACGCTCTTCGCCTGAAGACAAGAAGATCCTGGTGGAGAAGCTTCGCGCGCTCGGGGAGATCGTTGCCGTCACCGGCGATGGCACAAATGACGGACCCGCTCTCAAGACGGCGCACGTGGGATTCTCCATGGGCATAGCAGGGACAGAAGTAGCCAAAGAGGCGTCCGACATTATTCTGATGGACGACAACTTTTCTTCCATCGTCAAGGCGATCATGTGGGGTCGTTGCGTGAACGACGCTGTCCGGAAATTCCTGCAGTTCCAGATTTCCACTAACGTTACTGCCGTTGTGATCACGTTCGTAACCGCAGTCGCCTCTAATTCTGAGACGTCGGCGTTGTCGGCTGTTCAGCTCTTGTGGATTAATATCATCATGGACACGTTCGCTGCACTTGCGCTCGCTACGGACCCTGCGTCGCCCGTGTTACTGGACCGGAAGCCTGACAAGCAGACGGCGCCGCTTTTCACTGTGGATATGTACAAGCAGATCTTGATTCAGTCTGTCTACCAGATCACCGTCATCCTACTATTCCACTTCCTTGGCATCACAATTTTGGGCTTTGTAGACACGTCGGGGAATGACACCATTGTGGAGACGCTGGTCTTCAATGTGTTTGTCTTTGCTCAGATATTCAACTCGGTGAACTCGCGAAGGCTGGATCGGAAGCTCAACATTTTTGAAGGCATGCTTAACAATTGGTACTTCATGGTTATCACCCTCATCGGTAAGTCGAATTATGGTATACATGGACTACCCTCACGACTGGTTTGCAGAGATCGCTGTTCAAGTGGTCATTGTGTTCATCGGTGGCACTGCATTCCAGGTGACACGTATCGCTGGTCGTGAATGGGGCATCTCACTCGCCCTCGGCTTTGTATCCATCCCCTTGGGCGCGCTCATCCGCCTGCTGCCAAACGGACCCTTTGAACGCCTCTTCATCATGATGCGCTTACTCCCTAAACCCGAAGGTGGTCTCCCCAAAGTTCGCCCAGATGTTGAATGGAACTCTGCGATTGAACTTGTGCGTGACAATCTCGCCACGTTCGCTAACCTACGGGGCGGGCGACTTCGCTCGTCTTCATTTGTGGTCAAGAGCCGTCAGGCTAGATTACACGAAGACAAACGTGTTCCTCTGTATGTGCTAATGTTTGGTTTGTGAGATGGTATCCTTAATTTTTTCTAGCCCTTCGTTGATGACTATGGTACCGACGCTTATTGCATCTTCCATCGGAGCTGGCTGGGCACCACAATCACGCGGTACTCTGTCTGACCCTGCTCGCTATGATCCCTCAAAGTCCTCTGCTGCTCTCTGGGAAGGCAGGCTCCAAATTCATCCCGATACCAAGCCAGATGATGCACTGTATCGCACAAAATGGGGTGACGGCAATCGTCCGTCCACGGTATAGTTCTGTTAGGCATTGTTTGTTGTTACATGGACTAATGGAGGATCCCCGCCACTTGGAGGGAGGGGTCTTGCCATGCGGTGTCGTTATCCATTATTCCAATATCTATATCAGGCGACCAACCCACAGTCATAAACGCGCAGGCTATGCCGTCGTAATCGCACCTATTCGAATCCGCTGGTCGATCGTTCTGATGGAAAGAGCCACCAGGTGACCGGCTCGTGGCCATCGCCACGACTGGGACGCGTGATGCATGTGCGCTCCATTCATCCCTATCATATCTACGATATCATAATCTGCCCCTTTCACGTTTCACTCCCACACTCACGACCAAACATGCATATGACACGCATCTGGTGGTTTTCACGCATTCTTCGTTCTGTTCCATGCATTTGCCAGCCAAACAATGTTACGGTACCCCCCTTTCATCTTACTCCCTTTCATTCAAACCTCGTCTTAAATCCGTGCGTTGGCTTATAATATGACAATAACACGACAAATCTACGCAGTTTGAACGGCTGGTACATCACGCAACTTCAAGACTATAGATCGGCTCCCCAACACATCCTACCACATTCATATCTTCCTACTGTATCCATACTATTATTCTTATTATAAAATACATGCTTTTACCGATTTACATATAACAAATGATATTTTTCCCAAAGTTCCATGACTGACTTATCTCGTCAAACCAAAAGAGGCGGTGATGTTCTAGTTAGAAAAGGAGGCTGTCAAGGGAAATCAGATTCCATATACTGCTTGGTATCAGGCCGGGGCCCTGTGCTCAATGGGGGGAAAAGTATACATCCGGTCACTGATCTAGCACAATACACAGCCCGACAGCTACTTTGAACCATCGTAATAGTGCCGGATTGCGTGAGGGTGAGTCCGATGACCCATACGCGGCGCTTGAGTGTCAGCC
The DNA here is from genome assembly GCA_000827255.1 of Suillus luteus UH-Slu-Lm8-n1. Classification (NCBI taxonomy): domain Eukaryota; kingdom Fungi; phylum Basidiomycota; class Agaricomycetes; order Boletales; family Suillaceae; genus Suillus; species Suillus luteus. Next base: position 32,953 of record KN835351.1, read on the forward strand.
ATGTTAGTGCGTGCAGGAGGTAAACATCACGCGTCACAGGCCGTCATATGGGCGTAAGATGACGTTCTGAACGCCCATGTAATACCGTTGCCAAGAATTAATCCGTTGGTGCACTGGTACAGCATGAATTATGATGAATATTAGCATGATGGAATTGCTTGGAATTCCGCAAGGAACATGGCTCACGTCGGCGAGTCTGGGATTTGTGGCGTCCCAGTGGGAATGTTGAACTTTAAGCCCTGACTAGGAGTGACTGACTGCGGGCTGCGATGAATTGTCAAGATAGGTTAGCTATCTGCTGGGAGCCATGCATGGAGCATGTCTTATTATAAACTTTATCAAAAACCTGACAGTATCGGATCCAAGAGCAAGCATTGGTATTCCCAGGGACCCTATACTCGGAAGACGTGACAGTGGCACAATACACTTTGTGAGCAAGTTCGGGGGCGTAGCTGTGAAGAAAAATATAAGTGTAGAGTGACAACCAATCCTGTGTTCATAGAGAATCAGGTACATGGATTGTTGACATCATAAGCATTGAGCATTGAGACGCCGTTTTGTGCGTGTGCTATGAAAGGCCTGTCATTGAGTGGCTCAGTAACTCACATGATATAGATCATGCTATTAACATGCGGTGACATTCAGCACCAGACATACACACTCTCGGTATGTTGTTGTTGGCTGTTCTGCTAGCTGTGTCGATCGAGCATCCAGACCGTCTCGGCGCTGGCCACAAGTGGAGACTAGAGTTACACCATGTAGACCAAATCAAAAACGTTGGTAGAGCTGTGTAAATTGCATACGGTCCGTGATCATGTATGAGCAAGACCAAATTTCAACCTTGCTGCTGGTCCTTGCAGTACTCAGCCAGCGAAATACAGAGTAATCTGACCCCGTATATTATATTAGGCCAGGATCCGAGAAGTCGATCGGCGGCAGCCTGCTTCGTGGTTTCTGATCAAGGAAGCACTGAAGCCCGAGGCTAGCTGTACTCTCCCCGAGGTAATGCAAGTAGTCAAGGTTGGCACGAGTGCGTAGCTGCCGCGGCCGAGAAGCAAGAAACCCTATTAGCTGGCAGTTCATAGTAGTGGTGCAAAGTTAAGTTGAAGTCCATCTCCCAATATAAATAAAACATCACAGAGAAGATCTTAAACTTTTAAAAGCTTAAGCGCTTAATTTTACTTGACACTTGCTGCTCTACAGACCAAGAATCCCATCTACACACCTACTATCATGTAGTGTCAAAGATCTTTACCGTCCCAACATGCAGAATCAGAAACGGGAGATTATGTATCGTCGCGCCAACATACAGAAATTGAATAACCTTAGTAATGGCGGGTTGTCTGTTGTTACGACTGTGTCAACACTCTACAGCTCTCTGAAGCTCTGGTCTACATGCTCAGAGAGTCGGAGTCCATGCCCATCTCCCCTACCCTCATCGCCACAGAGGTAATAGGAGAGCCTATGCTGGATCACAACCAACTGTTCAAGTAGCGAACACGGCTAGTGGCAAACAGAAAGGTAAGGAGTGACATGGCGATTGCTGTGTGCTCTGCGAGCAAGGACGGCGCGAGGGAAGACAGAAGCGCTAGCTAAACGTACCAAAGACGAGCTTTTCCTAGGGCTCAAGCACAGATATTCCAAATGTGATCTTGAGGATGATTCCTAGCGCCATACATACTTGCGAAAGGAAGAGGTGCGCAAGCTGGTCACGTCCGGGAGGACTGGCGAGTACGTGCCGCCATGTTGGTGACACAATGGACAGGTACAGTAAAGACTGCTCCCGTGTTTGATTTGTGGGATCCCAATGCTAGAAGGTATATATCCATGGGGCTGGAAAGAGAAAAAACCTCAACAAGTGTGTCTTGATCCAATAACTTGTAGTGGTGTTGGTGGTACTCATCATTCAAGGCCCCATGCCGTCACGTGGCTGCCGTAATAATGATGGGCACCAAGAATAAATTTGTTGCAAGCATATGAGCATAGAAAGGAGGTATACGTAGTTGAGCGAGGGATATGGAAGGGATGCATCGATGAATCCAGATAAATAGCATAGGTCAATATCTAAAAATGCAAGTGTGTTGGTAGCTGTGCATGACAGTGAATGAAACACCAGGACGCTCGCACCTCCACGAATAAAAAAAATTAGGCGCGTACTATAGCTCTTTCAACCCCGGATTCTCCACCCATGAGCGAAACACGTCGCCTTCCTGACCCCAGAGGTAATATATGGCCCGTCGTTGCATGACCATGACATGCTGTGGCAAGTATTGGAACAGTCCAATCATCACTAACATCGTCAAAAGCGAAAATATGATTACTGAGGATGGGTCAGCGAATCATGACGTTGGCAACTCATGAAAGGACTCACAGCAGAGAATTTTCTCCCAAGGCTCAAGCATAGATAGTGCCAAGGTTGACTCGAACTTGACTCTTTGCCTCCATAAGTAGTCCTTCACCATGACGAAAAATAGTTAGGAAGCGATTATGATTGAAGAGCAGACAGACAAGGGTAGTAGGTGGTCCGCAAAAGAAAACGAGTGCCTAGGTTACAAATTAACTTTTGACCCGCGTTCAAGTTGACCCAATTTGCTAAGTGATTTCTTGTCACGTGATGCGCTACTTGAAACTTAAGTCCCACATCGTACGTGTCGCCGTCAGGTCCAAACCACGTCAATGGATAGCGCGGTCTCCGGTACCAGTTGTAGTGCGCCGTGCATCGCACGTTTGTCAGGTCGCACCTTGTCAGCTAAGTTTGTTTGTTCTGTGTAACCAGCTTTATGCAATCTCGCTCGTATCACAGACATTATTTTGCCATCGACTTCATTACCATTCAAAGTTGTGTCCCACTTATTTCTGGAATCCGTCGCTCCAGGCGGCATTGTCCTCCCGCACTACTACACGCACCTAACATTTTGGGCAATGAAGGGTTGATGCGGCAAGCTTGATGCGTGGGATGCGTGGAGCTGGACTGCTTGACTCATTGTGTCCTAAATTTTCTTCCGCCAGTAAGTACCCTGTTCATTATCTGACTTCCTCAAAAGAACACGGCATCTCGATTTCGGCAAAGAATGGTTTTTGCGTTGTTCACACGTATCCACTCCGTTCTTGATCTGTTTTCGCTGAACTCTTTATCAGTGTTTCACTTGTCTAGATTCTGATTCCGCCCGTTTGGCCTAAACATGTCCTCCGGTCAGTTATTCTATCATAGGAGCGGTTCCTTCTACTCGCTCCTGCCCTCCTCTGTTCCGTCTCATCATGGTCACCTTGCATTGCCCGTCTATTTCGATACTCCTTAGCTTTTCGTCTGACAAAACCTTTCTCCCACTAATCGTGGGATAGACCTCGACTGACAAGATCTGTTGGCATGGCAAATATGCATCTTCTTGAAGGCATCACCACTACGGTAATACAAGCAGGACAACGCTCGGCACATAAGTGCTAACCGTCTTCCTACCATCTCCTTCAGAATTATCAGATCCCATACCAGATCCTCCGAGTCACACACGATGCATTTCTCCTCTGTAATTGTCCTCGCCGTCGTTGCTGCTTTAATGTCGATAATCTCTGCTACACCCGTTGACGAAGGCTATTGTCCCAAAACTTGCAAGAAGACTCAAATTGTTGCCCTTGGCAGCGATGCCCACATTGCGTAGTCTTCCTTGATTGGATTACATGACTCACCTGACAGTTCATGTCAAGTGTAAGAATATTGAGATAGTTGCCTCGATCGAAGAGCGCATATCAGCACTGAAGGTCTACATAGAACCGAAAGCACGACCATCACGAAAAGCCTTGGAAGTTTCATGGTTTCAGTATCTTCACCATTATCACGATTACGGGCACTTTCCCTGCTGTGTATCTCGTTTTCAAAGTCCCAGCTTAGGATTCTTGCAAATCAAACCAGGCCGGTATCTTGCGCAAGATATACTACATTCAAGTTTTGCCGCTACCTTACAGACAAGTCCGTTAACTTCGGCAGATATGCGGATATGCTCTACACGCAGATCACGACTTCAAAACAAGACGCAAGTCGTATTAAGTCGTCCTCGTGATTCGCTGGCATCGATGCGTTCAAGTTCGCATCGACGAGACACGTGGGATCGATACATCCCTCTACAAGTTCTACTTGGTGTGCACGACATTGACGGACGTTACAGAGTTCAAATGCACCTGCTTGCGGGCTACAGCTTACGAGTTGCCTACAACTTCCCGGAACGCTTACACGGCATCGACTCGGAATTCTTCGTCAGCACAAGAGAAAATGTAAGCGCTGCAGTGAAGCTGCTCGAGTGTCCTCAGTTCTGCAATAAATAATCGGTTAATGAACACTATCTGCGTAGGTTGTTGATTCTGCACGGGAAAGAACAAGTTCAAATTTGGCCCACAGAACCAAGAATCTACCATGCATTTGGCAGATGGGGCGATTGCCAGTTAGTGTCGAGGATGCCTGGAACTGTTGTAGAATCAGAATTCTATCGTTGCAAACACCATAATCTGCCGTTCTACGTGGATACTGTTGTTGTGATACCAGGCAACCCTGGAGTTATTCAAATCGCTGTTTGCGCAAAAAAAGTTGACCCCTGTCGACCAACAGGTACAAGCACAATATCAATTGTACAACAATCGCAACCAATCATACCAACTCACCCACGGGGTGGCGGACGGCGTTGGCCATTGCAATTGCAAGTTTTACCGCTCTGCTTTTTGCAAGGCAACCCATAATATGTTTCTTGTGTGATCATAACGGGAGTGAATTTGTGAACCATGATTTGCTGGCAGGTCAGTTTGATTATCATCTATTTCTATGAGTGTGCTATGTGGCCAGAAATCATTGGCACAACTCAAAGGTGATGGTAGCTCTGGGCCCTTGTGCTCAGCTGTTCGCTCACCGAAATCCGAAGTCTTGCTGGGGGGGCATCTATATCAAACCAGAGTGTCGGTCACCCTGGATCTCCATGCATCACTCCTGCTTCATTTTTGAGCGACTTATCCGCCTATACTGCAGCTGTGTCCATATATATATCCAGGCTCTAGCCGATGTCGAGACGTTTGTGCATAAAGGTACATATAGGTACATATATATAGGTGTGAGTTGTACATGTGGCTTGGCCTACTCACGAAAGTCAAATATCACCGCAGACTTGCCGCGGACCGCTCGTCGAATTTGGAATGTTGTACCAAGTATTGCGGCGAGTTGAGAAAATAAAGTTATGCGAGCGGGGAATCCATAAGACAATGATAGAAAAAATAAAGTGCCAGAGACATGATACAGCTGAACCATAACTTCGACCTCGAGGAGGACCTGTGAAAATTATACATGAATTTTGTTAAGGGCGCCATCATGATGCGAATTGATGTACTTGACATGCAAACGCCATGCTCCCCTTGTGCCTCACATCTACCCACAACCGTCCTGACCCCGGGCTATAGTTCCCTCACACTGGCTGCCGCTTGGTCCATCCAGCGATTTAGCACCCGCTCGTCGCCCCAGAGATAGTATGCAGTGCGAGGTAGTAGTGAGATCAACTGACTGGGTATTACCCGAGACAGGCCGGTGAAGAATAGGAAAGTAAGCAGAGACATAACGATCACTGTATGCGCATGACCGTCAGGAGTGGTTTGAGGTTGAGCGTGTTGTACTCACCGAAAACAAGTTTCTCCCAAGGTTCCAGACCACATATAGCAAAAGTGGCCTCAAACATCGTCCACTGCTTCCATGCATATGCGCTGAGTGAGTTGCATCGAAAACCAGTAGTATCTCTGGTCAGCGGGGGTGGCTTAAAGGGACGGGCCATGGCGGTATGCTCAAGCTGTGGAAAGGAAGAGAACGAGGGGATTCTATGACAATAGTATGGTGGGATATAATATATACGCGACTGTGAATTTTGTTGAATATATGTTATTTTTATCGAGACAGGTCACAGTGGTGGGACGATCTCGGCGATCATCATGCGGCAGCCAACCAAAGGCGGCGTAATTCCATGTTGCAGAGGCCTACAGGACTACTCATTGCAAGTGCCAATCACGCTCCGTGCCCAATATTCATCAGAATCGAGGTAACATCGACCTAGGATGCCCAAGATCAGGTCGAATACTGCATGGGAGACTACCAGCGAGTAAGATCAGATGAAGTTTTAGGCGTGCAACTTTACGCACTGCATATGTTCCACGGCAGCAGATCTGTCGGGCTGTCATACCCAGGCTGTCGTCATGATACAATGTGTCGTTGTCGACATGCCATGTATTACCCTCCAGAGTCAAGAGACCGGTCTCGTCAGTCTGGCAGTAGCAAGTCGTCGGTGGAATCGATCCCAGTAGTAGTAGAACAGGTGTTGGTCTGGCCTTAGTCTTTCGAACTCCGAAGCGATAACTTCTAGCGCCTCATGGATCACTGGATTGTTAAGCATCTTCAAGCTCAGGCTGGCAGTCACCGTTACGTCGAGCGCCACAGCGGCCACACATGATGGATCACAGTGACCAACCGCCAGAACAAGTCAAAGCCATCCACACAGGCGAGGGCATAGGTATCGATCAAGAAAAAATCATAGCCAGCAAAGTTCTAGTGAACAAAGGCTCAGCAACCGCCAGGGCTTCCAAGTTGGCTGCCCGCCTTCTGGCGTTAGTAATCTTTCTCCCTCAGCTTCAGCGCTCACCCTTTTTTTTACAGGCAACGCTTTGGGGAGATTCCTGGAGTACCGGTTGGGGCTAAATGGGAGAGTCGGTGTGTATCTTCATTCTCGTTTCATACATTACTAGCTAATTCATTTGTCCGTGTCTTTGCAGCAAAGATTGTTCTAGTGCTGGCGTGCACCGCCCCCTTATGGCCGGTATACAAGGCACAAAAGAAACCGGCGCCCTCTCAATCGTTGTTTCGTGCTACTACAAAGATGACAAGGATTTCGGTGATACGATGTAAGCATCTAGCACACCGCTTCGTTTCGGAATGTGACCACCATATTTTGATCCTTACGTGTATATAGATACTATACAGGTACAGGTGTGTATTTACAACATGGACTACACTATTGTATGCCAACCTGGAGCATAAGGGGGTCGCAAGCGGTGGTCTGATGACTTTCCTCCGAAGCGTGTAAGCCGGTTTCTTGCTCAAATAACATGACCATCCATTTAGAATACCAAAGCTCCGGTTAGGTCCACAGATTTTTGATCAGCAGTGGTCGGATTCAGGAAACGAAGCGCTTGTCGTGAGTTTTTGTATCTTTCATTGCGAGGTCCCCAAATGACCGCAGAATAGAAATCGCGTGACACAGGCAACCCAGTCCGCGTCATCCGGAGCCACAAAGTGGTTTCCGATTTTGCGCCTGCCGAGGGCTATCGGTATGATGGTCTGTACACTGTTGAAAGTGTAACGTTATTTCCATATCTATGGGGGATGCGCCAGCGCTGATACGCAACCTTCAAAGGCATGGAAAGAGAAAAACCCCAAAGGTCTGGATATATGTCGCTATAGGCTAGAGGTAAGTTGCATTTGAAATGATGGGTCTTTGATTAGACTAACAATGTGCGAACAGAGAGTTCCAGGTCAACCTCCCCTGCCCCGTCTCTCGCTTGGAGATACCGATCATGAGCCATCACCCGCTTCCATGGCTACGTCCGATACTATCGTCTCGCCCTCGCGTACGTTGATCAGTCGTAAGCGCAAGACTCGACCATTTGCACCCAAAGGTGATCTCACGATCTCTGCCAATGTGGTGTCCAAGAAGCGCAAACTTACCGACCGAGCGTCGCCCCTACCATTGCCATCCTCATCATCATCTATCGTGCAGCCACAAGTTTCAGCTCCGGTCCTGGTGACTATTGAAACCCCGCTGCAAAAGCACAACCAGCGGGTACAGAAAGAGATGCAGAAAGAGAAACAGCAACACTCTCTTGGAAGGAGCTCTCCCGTAAAGATGCCTGCGAAAATGCTATCGCCGCGCACCCTCACAACACCCACCATATGGTCCAGCCAATCCCAGCCCAATGGCTCCTTAGTGTGGCCCACGCGGAGCATCTCCTACGATGAGGACGACGAAGATGACATATTAATTGATGACGAAGACGAGGAAGATATGCTACTCGAAGACCTCGAAATCACAGCTTCCTCATTTTCATCATTCTTATCCCCCTCGCCCTTCTGAGCGAGTCAGTTACAGCTATCGAATACCTGCTATCTCCCGGCTCCTCTGCTTTCTTGCTTACAAGGCCTCAAATTCATGTTTCTCATTCACTTCGCCCTTCTTTTAGGACCAGTCATGGATGTACACTACCCGATTTTCTGTTTTCTTGCTGTGAGGATCATTTGTAATTTCTGTCTGCTGATACTGTTGTACTAGGTCTGTCTACGTTCAGTACATTATTAAACCTGTGTCTGTAGCCCCCATACTTGCGCAATTCAGAGATTCACCTGATGGTCCAAGTATGCAACTTCGTCCCGCGGGAGCAGATGCAAGTCGACTCGTCAGCGTTGTCGACGCCATCATCGATCACCTCGACTCTTCGGGCCGGCCCCTATATCTTTCGAACTCCGATGCACCAGCAGTCTTTCTATACTTAAGAGCCTCATTGTCGGCCTCGTGTACTTATCTCCATCATCTTACCAGTCACTGACGACAGAATACGGAAGAACGACTCAGAGACGAAGACATCAAACATTGTCTAAGACGAGAACATGAAAGAAGCATCCACCAAAAGTTACAGGAAGGGCGGGGTCAGTCGTACCAAGGCTGCGTTAGTAATGCTCCTCAGAGTGTCTGCCTCAACCACTTTGTTCATGCACTTTCTTTTCAGGCGCCTCTTTGGGGAACATCCCGGAGCGCCTTACGGGACAACGTGGAAGACTCGGTGCGTACTCTTGATCTTCGTTTGATACCATCAGTTGCCTCATATCTCAATCTGTAAACAGCACAGAATGTTTTGATGCTGGTGTGCATCGCCAAATGGAGCCTGGTATACACGGCGACAAAGATAAGGGCGCCTTCTCGATTGTCGTCTCGGGTCAGTACAAAGATGACAAGGATTACGGGGATACGATGTAGGCACAGAGCAGCACTTATCTTCGGATCGGTAAGCTGACCTATGTACTTAGCTTATATACAGGTTCAGGTGTGTATTCGCAACCCGGGCAAACAAAATTATATGCCGATTTAGTATTGTAAGGTGGTCACAAGCAGGAGAGTAATGGTGTAAGTTGTCCTTTCGCTCGTACAGCTTCACCACAAACCAAAATCCCCAAGATGCGCGAGCAGGTGGAAGATCAGCAATGGACGGACCTTGGCAATGAAGCACTTCGTGTGAGCTATCTATGTCGGATAGATTCGAGGGCAGAAAATAATGGTACAACAGATATCTTCTGAAACAGGCAAACCTGTGCGCGTCATTCGGGGCCACGAGCTTGAATCTAAGTTCGCACCCTGGGAAGGTTTTCGGTATGATGGCTTGTACACCTGTAAACGTGTAACATTGTTTTCCATATCTGCATAAATACGTGAGCACTGATAGTTTGTCTTCAAAGGCGTGGCGAGAGTGGAACAGAGACCGCCATTATCTCATCTGTCGCTATGTCATGGAGGCATGTCTCCTTCATTTTCGGGCCCTACCAATCACACTGACCAATGTCAAAAGAGAATTCCAGGCCAATCACCCTTACGCTGTCGTTCATCAATTTTTGGCCTCTACCAGTCATCACCCACCTCCGTAGTTAATTCAGATGCCCCGCAGCCACCAGCGCCGGTCCCATTAAACGCACGCCAAAGACTCAGGCTGGAGAGGCAGAGGTCGTTAGAAAACATGCAATCTTTTCTGTGCAAGAGCTCTTGTTGAGCTCAGCTGTAGCACACGGGCCGGCCCTCTCGTCAAAAGTTAAGGAGAGGAAATGAGGGATTAGCACAGTGGCCCCCGACCGAAAGTGCGATATAATTCTGATGACGACGAAATGCAGATATGGAAGATGTATACCTATTTTGATATGAATATTGTACAACAAGCCCTATGATATGCAGCCGCAGCTTTTGATGCACTACCCTCCAACTTGACCAGTAGGTAGGGACAGCTGCCACAGCACTAAAACAACAGGTTTTGTGAAATCGTTAGCTGCGACATGTGATCACGAAACGATTGGCTCTGGAAGAAATTTGCGTATGTGCGCAAGTATACAAAGCATGCGCTATGCCTGCCATTGTATGGTATGATATAGCATCGTCATATCGTTATGAGATGTCAGTTGACAGGGGAGATCGTCGTGAAAGAGTAATAGATCACTGATGATCGGCAGTGTACTCAGCAGACGCACAGCATATAGAGAGCCAGAAGCGAGTCCAGCGTCCAGCGTGTTTGGTAGGAGGATAAGTGCTTTTAGTTTGAGCAGCGATGGCAGGAGGTGCGGGGAAAAGATAGAGAAAGCAGCATGTAGATGCTAAGATGACCGGGCTGCAGCCGCGCCGCTGGATTGCTGTGAAACGGTGCTATTTGAAGGGCTCGAGCCGTTTGCAGTAGCGTTTCTCGAGTTCATTTCAATGGGCCTCGTCTATTCTCGCGCTGATGCATTCCTCTGCGTGACATGAGGCGGAACTCGAAGAAGAAAATGTTATGAGGTGGAATTATGTTCGAGAAGAAGGATATGATCATACGCGTTTAGCCTGGTAATACAGCACGTCAACTACTACTGAGAGACGCTCATGCAGCTCGACGCCGCTTGTTCTGCCAGAGAGGCGATTTCGAACCCAATTAAAAGGGCGGGGTCGCGATGGCGTATCGTGGGCATCTGGGCGTGTAGAGCAGAATAAGAATGAGAAACGGCCACGAAGGGTGATTCCAGAAGGAGGTCGTCGAGGCCACTGCTTCTCTTGGTAGTATTACTAGTATCACTGTGACAGAAACATCTCACATGTATCATAGCCAGTAGCAGCTTTCCACCTGGCAAAAACGACGCGTACATCAACAAAACAACACGTAGCATATATGATCATGTGTGACCTTGTGAAGCTTACATCAGCGTACCTGTCTGTCACTCATATTATCTGGTCTGGTGGCGATCTGACATGAATACAGCTGAAAGGTGAATTTCTTGTAATCTCCAGCCAGTCTTATGGAGGCTTGTAAGGGTGCGGGAAGACTAGTGGTTACTTGTATGGAGGTAGCAAAGACTGGTGGCAACTGCCATAGCTGGCGACAGTCTGGTGTTATGTTTGTATGATAATTAAGATAGCACTACTTGCGAGGACTCAAGAGATCACTGAAATTCAGTTGTACAATAGAAATTTTGCTAGAGCTCTGCATAGCCTTCATA